>CM060690.1:3000000-3167500 GCA_030686995.1 Artemisia argyi
ATTAAGAAACTAGGGTTCATATACCCTAATTGGAGATTTTGGATAAAAGAGTTTTAAGCTTAACTAAAGATGATAAGGAATAAGGGTTCATGTCTCTATATTGGTTTACGTTTAATTTGGGTAGAAAGTGTTTTAAAGTAAACTAATGAGGTTGTAGTAATTATATGTTGAGTCATATTGAATAAAATTAGTAAATTATATTTTAAGTTATATTGAATAAAGTTAGTAAATTTGTGGTTTCATCATATAATCAATATATGGTCATATGATGAGTAGAAGTTTTGAAAGGTAAACAAATTGGTTGAATAAACCATTGTTATAATACTTCAATTATGTGCTTTATGTGTTTTTGGTTTATGATGATTTTTGCTTAGGAAGCAAGTGAGGTTGATGATGGTGATATATTGGTAACTTAGCTTTGAAGCAATGATAAGCAACTTTGGTTACAACGTGTTTAATATGGATGTTATCATATTGTGTGATTATGAATGAAGGTGTTAGGACTTGGATGTATTAGCTTAAAAAAGGTGGTATAATAGGAGGCTTGATTAGTTGAATGATTGAGTGTTAGTCCTTGGTTATGGCTAACCATGGTATGTGTTGATGTTGCTATATGCTTAATGCTTGTTATAGTTATGAAATGGTTATAGTGCTAGACTAGTTGGAAGTGTTCATGTTACAAATATAAGGATTGATGTATTGAACATGTTCTAATCGGTTACTTGCTAGGCATTTCGCTTACCGTTATAGTTAAGTTGTTGATGTTTTTGTAGGTTCATATGTTGCAAGTAGGAGCTTGGTAAGGCTTTTGGATGTGAAGTAAGCGGATAGAAGTGCATTGCCTATGGGCGTATGCATGTAGTCGTAGAATACCGAGCCCAAAGTCAAGGTTGAACCCCATGTATCGTTAAATAGTTTGAAAATGCTATTGTCATGTGTGAAAGTCAATTGTTATAGTCTTGTATTATACTGTACGCAAACGGATCAACTGATGTATATAAAGTGGGTCGAAACGCGTGTTTGGCAAACCCCGTAAAGTATTCTTCCATGGGTCATTTGAACCCAGTATATTTATGAAATGATTTATATGTTGTTTTAAAGTATTCTGGTAGTTTATATGTTGTGTCGGGATGTGGAAGTCAAGTTTTTGTCGTTTTAGTGAAGTATGAAAATGGGTCATGTTCGAAAAATCATATCTAATAAATCGTAAGTCATTCGAAGTAGGGGTGGCAATTGTCGACACGACACGATAAACGACACGAATCTGAAACGAAGTTAAACAGGTTTGGGTAAAAAAAAAAACAGGTCAACCCGTCTAACCCGTTTAATAAATGGGTCGTATTTGAGTTGAGTAAATATTAAACAGGTCAACCCGTGAACCCGTTTAAGTATATAAGACTCTAAAATTAAAATATATAACATGCCTTTTTATGTTGGATGTGGATTAAATGTATTATATTATGAACTTAATATGATTGAATTACGATTATACCTCATATATTATAGAAATTGACGCTTATAACTGAGAAAATTGTCGTATAGTTATTTGTCTGTTATTTTTATCATATTTTAAATCCTTATATCATTTTGGCATTTAAGCTACTTAAATCAACAAACCACCAACCATATTCACTACTTGACCTATTTATTTAAATAGGTTAAACGGGTCAAAAATGGGTTACACGTGTTATGTAGGTGCGGGTTAGGGTTGAGTTTCTTAACACGATTAATAAATGGGTCGTGTTTGGGTAGAGGTTATACTAACCCGCCAACACGCAAACCCGAATAGGTCAACACGAACACGACTCGATTGCCACCCCTAATTAGAAGTCGTGTCACCTATCGTTTTAAGGTAATTGAGTCAACCTTCATTTAAAAATACTTTAAGGGACTTGTTTGTAACAGAAGTATACAAGTTTAATGATCAGTAACAGCATGTCATCTTTCGGTCATGTAACGTCCATTATAGTTAATCCATTTGCGCAAATTTTTGGTCAAATTAGAAAAAAGACGTTATGAAACAAATTTATTATTTGTACGGTACCCGACTTGTTCATCATCATCATCATCATCATCATTTGCATAAACACAACTAATAACTGTGATAAACAAGCCCTAGATAATGTAAGATGAGGATTGTAATTGCATATACTTTTTTGGGTTTAGATGACAAAATAACAACAAACTTTTTTTTCTAAAGTTTCGTCTTGATACGTGAATTACATAAAATATCATAAATGCAACGAGCTTTCATAAAATGTTCCACTATGACATTTTGTTGTGTTGTCACGTTAAAAATAGTGACACATACATGTCAGTTTTTTTGAAATGACAACACATCAAAATGTGTATATCGGAACATTTTATGAAAGTTCCTTGCATTATTAATACAATTTATAGTTCAAGTACCAAACACAACTTTGGAAAAAGCTTATTGCTATTTTGCGACCGAAACCATGCTTTTTTCATCATTGGTACAAGACTTCTAGCTTGTCTACTTATTTGCGAGTTCAAGTTTGAGTTGAGTCATAATATGTAATTCAGCTTTGTAAATATGTTTCTTTCAAAACTTTTTTTGCTATACTTAGTTTTTCGTGTAAAAAAAGAACTGGCGTACGCATAACACATTATATTGGTACATTGGAAAATCCCAAGAAGTTTACTGAGAAGGATATTGACGTAAATGATAAGGGATTTTCTAACTTGTGCCCTTAGACACATGATAAGAGAGGGGCCTTTATGTCATTTTTTATAAATTCTTGTCATTTTTCAAATAAAAAAACATTTTGTGTGTCCTTTTTTTGGATCACTGAGTAAAAAGGACAGACGGTCCTACTTTTTAACATGTGCCTAAGTGCACATGTTAGAAAAACCCAAATGATAATAACTATGAGTTATTCGCATTTGGGGCATGACGAAGGATGTGTCCTGCTTATATTTTAGGACGAAAGATGATGAAGTCAAGTTTGGCTAATTTGCTTCATGAATTGTTAAGTGAAACTTTAGGCGTTGTTTTATATGACTAATTGCATGTCAAGATTTGCTGAATAAACTTATCAAAGTAATATGTATAAGCTAATAAAACTTATCGATGTTTTTAAGAAAGCCTTGATATCATACAGATAAATTATCACATTATTGCTTCAAAGAAAATGGCAAGCTTAATGAGTACTTTTTTATATCACACACGTGTCGTAGTCGGACTTCAACCCACAATCACTTAATTGAGGACCAAAGTTACACCACTGGGTAGCTTACGTTATGTTGCAAGCCCTTTGGTCAGAAAGAGTACATTTTAACTGCAAGTTTTGGTTTCGGAACAACGACGAGCGGTGTTTGTAAGCCAGCCGTTAGTCCAAATAATTCATCCATTTTTAACTCATCTTTTGTCATTCCATTTGGCAATTCCCATGAAAACCCATGAAGCAAATTAGCCAAGCTCGATTCCAATATCTTTAATCCTAAACTATGACCAGGACACATCCTTCGCCCTGACCCAAATGCCAATAGCCCATAGTTGCTGCCCTTTATATCGATTTCATTCCCAATGAATCTCTCTGGACAAAATTCCAAAGGTTTGTCCCACAACTTTGGATCTCTACCTATTGACCAAACACTTACTAATATTCGTGTGTCTTCTGGAATGTCGTAACCTGCTACTTTACAGTCCTCGCGTGTTCTTCTAGGAACCAATAGTGGTGTCACGGGATGTAATCTCAACGACTCTTTGACAATTGCCTGAATATATGGTAGGTTGGGCATGTCTTTTTCTTCGACCCATCTATCTTGACCTATCACTCGATCTAGCTCCTCTGTCGCCTTTACAAATACTTCAGGGTGTTTTACGACTTCTGCTATTGCCCATTCTACTGATATCGTTGAAGTTTCTGTTCCACCGGCTAGCAAATCCTATATATGAAGACAATTAGCACACAAATAATTACAATTTATTGAGCACGTTATAGTAGTTTATAGTTTGTAAGGAACAAAATGTTTAAGATTATGAAGAGTCTTATTACTTTCTTTGTTTAATTCTGAGCAAGTATTTGATTTATATGTAGTGTATAGCGGGTGTGTGAATTTTGCTTTCAAAAAAATAAACCTGAGTGAATCCCTTTACGCCATTTCGCTCAACCTTAACATCCAGAGTGGGATCATCGGCAATTTGCAACAAATGATCAACCATGTCCTTCGCAATAAAACTATCCCCCTCAGTGAACCTCCTTTCTTCGTGCTCGTTCAACACATGCTCAAGAAACCGATCAAATTTCTTGCTTATGGCCTTCATCCTCTTCACGTACCCTTGAAGATCCATGAAACTAACCCATGGTATCCAATCTCCAATATTAAGCACCCCATTTACGAAAAACAACTCATCCAACATCTTCTTAAACTCATCCACGGTCAACCTTAGCTTCCCGGCCTCAGATTCATCTAAGTATCTCTTTCCCACCACTATCCGACATATCACATTCAAACTCACATTTGATAACAAATGTTTCAACACAATCGGCCGACCACACGACTTGTGAACCTCCTTCAAAAGCGACTTTGTCTCCTCCACTCGAATGTACTCGTATGAATCCAATCTTTTCACAGTAAACAACTCTACATTACACATTTTACGTGCTTGTCGCCAATAAGGCCCATAAGGGGACCATGTCATGTTAGAGTAATTATAAGTGGTGTATTTTCCAGCAGCAAATTTAGGACGGCAAACAAAGTTGAGGTCCATAGTTTTCAAGATGACTTTAGCCATCTCAGCCGAGGAGCCAACAACAACACTTTTGGAACCAAATTTGAGGTGCATGATCTGGCCGTATTTTTGGGACAGATCATGTATGGAACGGTGAGGAAGTGAGCCGATGAGGTTGAAGTTGCCAATGATGGGCCATGGTTTTGGGCCGGGAGGTAGGTTGAGCTTGGTGGTGGGACGAAGGAAGTGGCGGGCAAAGAGGAGGAGCGCCACTGTGGCTAGCCATGCAAGTACATTATAAGAAATACTAATGGCATATTGTTCCATTTTATTGTACTTCAAATTAATGGTGATGAAATAAGTGTTAAATGGTGGTGTACTTATAGCTGAATTAACACAATGCGATATTTGATGATGTTATGTATGAAATCATATAGCTTATTATTATTTAATGAATTGGACGACTAGTTACTTATGGCAAGGAAATAAGTATTTCTAATTGATTCATTGCTATACATATACAGTTTGTTTAGATCATAGATAATCACATTTTTATGGTTAGATTACCAACTCCTACACACAAATAGTTTTTTTATTAAAACATAGGACCTCACACAGACACACTACTACACAATTTGAAATAGATTATGCAGTAATGCAATGCCAAGTTGCATATTAACAAATCACATGCATACAGCATCCTGACAATACTGTACAGTTCCAAATGTTCCGATTGAGTACGCGTACTATTTTTTGTTCCATTTAATGTAACGAACTTTTAAGTTTTGTTTCATTCTACCGCACGAAACTTGTTTAACTGGCTAGCAAGATTTTTTTCCTCATGAAAGCTGCCACGTTGGATTTCCACTATATATTATATACTTGTAAAAGCCGTTAAATAGTCATATACTTTCTCAAATTTACTCATATGGTACGTGTGTCGAAAATAACTAAAAATTTGGTTTTTTATTTCAATTTTTTTTTTCTTTTTTTTAACGCTTTCATCTGTTTTTTCACGTTTTCATCTAGTTGGACATCTTCGTTCGTTTTTACACATTTTTGTTCATTTTAGCAATTTTTCGTCTATTTTTACACGTTTTCATCCGTTTTGCACGTTTTCACCCATTTTAACACCTTTTCATCCATTTTTCCACGTTTTCTTCTCTTTTTACATGTTTTCATCCGTTTTAGCGCATTTTCGTCCTTTGATACATGTTTTTGCTCAGTTCTACACGATTTCATCTTTTTTTTGCACATTTTGTCTGTTTTTGCACGTTTTCATCTGTTTTTACACGTTTTCATCCGTTTTTGCACGTTTTCGGCCATTTTTACATGTTTCATCTGTTTTGCACGCTTTCTCCCATTTTTACACGTTTTCAATTATTTTTGCGTCTGGTGGTATCGTATATGAGATCACACGGCTGCTTTTAGGAGCGATCTGTTTATCCAACTCAAAATATCATAAGTAAGAGAAGAACAAGAATCTGACGCCCGAAATTCCCATGTCTTTATTGGTTGGACCAACTGGCGAAATAAGTCTTCCTGAATTGGAAGAGCAAGAACAAGTCTCTCCATTTTTTTGAGGAGTAGAGCAGTCAAAGAACGAAACAGATCAAATGATTGTTCTAGAATGGCTATTTCTCACATTGCTCCTTGTGATGCAGCAGAACCATGGCAATTAGGATCTCAAGACACAACATTTTTGTCCTTTTGTACATGTTTTGTTCAGTTTTATTCGTTTTCGTCTTTTTTTTCACGTTTTGTCTGTTTTTGCACGTTTTCATCCGTTTTTATACGTTTTCATATGTTTTATACGTTTACTTTTACATATTTTCGTCTATTTTTATACGTTTTCATTTGTTGCTACACGTTTTCACTAATTTTTGCACATTTTCGTTTGTTTATATATGTCTTCATCCGTTTTCATACATTTTTATACGAATGAAAAATAGATGAAAACGTGTAAAAACAGATGAAAATATGTAAAAAAACAGATGAAAATATGTAAATATGGACGAAAACGTGCAAAAACGAACAACAACGTGCAAAGACAGACGAAAACGTGCAAAAACGAACGACAACATGTAAAAATGGACAAAAACATGCAAAAACGAACAACAATGAATAAAAACGGACAAAAACGGGTAAAAACAAACGAAAACATGCAAAAACGGACTAAAACGTAAGAAAACGGATGAAAACATGTAAAAATAGATGAAAACGTGTAAAACGGATGAAAACATGTAAATATGGACGAAAAAGTGCAAAAACGAATGACAACGTACAAAAACGGACGAAAACGTGCAAAACCGAACGACAGCGTGTAAAAACGGACAAAAGCGTGTAAAAACGAACGGCAACGTGTAAAAACGGACAAAAATGTGCAAAACCGGAAAAATGTGCAAAAACGGACGAAAATGTAAGAAAACGGATGAAAACGTGTAAAAATAGATGAAAACGTGTATAATTATGGATGAAAACGTATAAAAACGAACAAAAACTTATAAAACGGATGAAAATAGTACTTGTACTAGATCGGTACATTTGAAAAAATACGTTGCTATTTACTCAAGTATTAAATATGTCACGTAGGGATTTTTTCGGTTTTCAAACTTTTTTCCCGATAACCGGTAACTTTTGGGTAGAATAGAACAAAACTTAAAAGTTCGTTACATTAAGTAGAACCAAAAAATAGTACACGTACTAGATCGAAACATTTGAAAAAGTACGTTGTTATTGTACGGCCAAATCCCCATATATATAATATACTAGAGATTATCTCATATTTACCCCCAACATCTTATCCTTAATTAATTTTTTACCTCAAAATAAAATCATTTTTGCATTTGCCCTTTTACGACACCATATGCGACTTATGCAACTTGTACCTTTTGCTCCAAATGTAAGTAAAAGTGTGTAAGAGTAGAAAGTCGCATAAAAAAATCAAAAACGCATAAAAAAGTACAAACCACATAAAAAAGTACAAGTTAAATAAAAAAATTTACAAGTCATATCAAAAGTAAATCGTTGGTCATGTATAAAAGGACACTTACACGTATGTACTTTTAAATTGGATACTTGTCAACGCTTAAATGAAGTTGCATAAGTCTCAAATGGTAAAATGCAAAAACTAAAATATTTTGGGGCAAACAATTAATTCATGGCGATATGATAGGGCAATAAAGGAATTAGCCCTTTAAGTATATTCGTTCGGGTGTCACTTTCTTTGAAACTAAGCATAAAATGATATCTATACTATTTATAAAGCATATTGCACCTTCTCTCATATTTAATTTTTAAGGTTTCTATATTTAGATTTTAAGTAAAATACAAGTAATAAAACATAAAGCACAAGTATGTAAAGCTTAATATTTTAAGGTCAAGATATCTCTTACATATGTACAATTAATACACCCTATCACCAATTAATACAAGTTAAAAAGCATAATTTACAAGTTCTTAAAGCACAAACAAAACTTTAAAACACTATTCTAACATATACAATTAATATACAATTTAATTCACTCATTCGTCAAAATATACAACTATTAAACCACTATACAATCTAATCAAGTTATTTGGTACAACTCTATTATTATTTACTTCAGACTTAAAATAATTGAATCGACCCGGACTAAATTAATACTATAGAAAACAAGATTGCATCAGCAAAAAATATAAGTTTGAAGTTTTATACTGTATCATATTAAAATGACATCGAGATCATATGTACTTCCTTTTATCTTGAATAATAACAAACAAATAAGACAAAAAGATACTAAAGTAAATATCTATGAAGACATGAGAGGATTGAATTTTCCGTAAAAATATTTAATCATCAATAAAATACTTTCGTGCACTAAAAAAACTTTAAAGCTCTCGGTACCCCACGCCAAGAGTGGCGTTTTACCCACAAATGCAACACGATGGCACGAGCTCCACACCGTGGCTCGCTTTTTTGAGTCATGCGCCGTCGTGACCAGCTGAAATGGTCCCGGAAAACGTAACCATACGGCGCAACATGCACACTAAGGCTCGCGTTTTCCCGTCAAATGGTCCGTTTTTCACTTTTTTTTCTTCATTTTGTCGAAGTTTTGTACGTGGCTGTATGCTTTCAATGAAGTGACAAGAAAAAGGAGTGACTTCGTGTGAGGAATAAAGAATTGATTGTGTGACTATAATTATTTTTTCATTTTTTAAAGTTGAAATGGAAGAAGTGAATATGATTATTTGATGGGTGCTGCGTTTTTTTGAGATAAAAGGTGGGAAGGAGGCATATTTTTTGTGATAAATATTAGGGTTACTTATTAGTAGTAACGGGCTCATGTATTGGATTATGGTTATGTGGACTGGGCTTAGCCGAAAAATTGGTGAATTATAATGGGTTGTTTGTGAGGTTGGAAATTTGATTTGAGTTAATGAAATTTTAATGAAATCTTTTTTTAGTTAACTGTATTTTTAATGTATTTTTATATTAATAAATTTTTTAATTATAGTTAAATATGTTTTATTTAAATAAATGAAAAAAATCTATTTTATGTATATGTGAGGTCTAGGGGTGCACGACGGCATCTGATATTGTAAGAGGGAGGGTGTTTTTGGTGTTGTGGTGGATTCTGTTGTTATGAGAAAAGGTATTGATGTGGCAGCACTTTTCTCATAACACCAACAGGATGGCACGAAAGGTACCCAATGCTCTTAGAAGAGATAATGTTAACTATTATAATTTATGCTTGAAAGCATAAAAACAATGACAATAAATACTTGAATCTAAAGAAGAGGAAAAAATATGATAATGCTCTTAGAAGAGATAATGTTAACTATTATAATTTCTGCTTGAAAGCATAAAACCAATGACAATAAATACTTGAATCTAAAGAAGAGGAAAAAATATGATTGAGAGAATAGATGAAGTGTCGTGTGAGCATGGTTTAGAAAAAGAGAGGCTGCGTAAATGACCAAACAAAAACCCTAATATTTAAGTATAAATGAGTTTATTTTCAAAGCCCAATAAGTTTATGTATTTTTTTTTTTGTTTATTTTTACAAGCCCGTTAGTAAAAATCAAATATTTGTTAATAGTCGTGCATTAGAATCAAACCGATACACTATACGGTAACTGATAAGATACTCATGCTAAATATCTAAATGCAAATGCAAACAATTATACAATTATTAATACGAGATTATCCACAAGAATTTAAAAAGTAAATAAAATTTATATACTAGAAGTCTAGAGCTATTTTTTACTTTAAAGTTATAACTTTTACATATATAGCTTATATAAAAACCTTTTTTTGAATCTTGGAGGTAACATGTTAAACGCATCAAAAAGTTTTATGTTATAAATGTATGCATAAGTATGTGATCACACAGCCATTTAGTTATTTGTAACTACCCGTTAATGTCGACCACTACGACCTCCTACATCGTCAAGCAACCAATATCCGCCTATTTGTCACCGCAACAATGCGTTGACAATCACATAACTTTTTAACTACTTGCAATTATAGTACTGTCTTAATTAAAATTATTGTTATCCGTAAAGTAATTATTAAAAAAAATATGGCCGAATAACATCACATTGCCCTAAGATACTGTCTCAAAAAAAGAGTCCATCTTATTATTTATTTTTGTCCCAAAATAAGTGTGCAGTTTTTATATATAGACAGTAATTATGACTGATTTTCCAACTTTACTCTTTTAATTGAAACTTGCATTAATTACTCATTTTTTTTATTTCTATATTACCTATGAGGGTAAAAATAACGTTTTATCAATCAAAACTATCATTAATTACAAATATCATAATTTTTACACCTTTTTGTGGACCTTTTTTTTTTTTGGGAAAGTGAGTAACATTTTTTTTTTTTGGAACTTCATTTTCTTCATTTCTACTACTACTACGTATAATTTACCATCCATCAATTAATAACCCCTTGTAAAATTCCCTAGCTCTAATTAAAAATTGAACAACATTTCGTAAGAGACTTAGTTCATCCTCCTCTTATTGCTATCGTATCGATCTCTTTATCATTCTCACCCACCTTATAGTGACCACTCACCAGGGCCGTCCCATGAATTGGTGAAATTTTTAAGGACCCTGTACGAAATTATATAATGAGGCCTTTCGATAAGCAATGCTATATTTAAAGTGTCACCATTTAAAAGATATAATGCAATTAGTTATTAAAACGTTTTAACATATTACCTATTTAAGATATTTTACCATCTAAATACTCTTTTATTTGTTAAAAATATGTCGACACATGCATATAATTATTAACGGGACAAATTTTGGGGCCCCTTAAAATTTTGAGGCCCTGAGCGGTCGCTCACCTTGCACACCCTCAAAGCCGGCACCGCCACTCACCTTCATTTCTGGACACCAATATATTCATTTTTCTTTTAAGCCCAAAACCCACTTGAAAATAGCTTCTTGAAGACACATATGATAAACACGATTTATATTATTGAATGTGTGTGTCGAACAATAGAAAGGAGATGAATATAAAGCGGATACAAAGGGCTATATTTAGGGTAAATTGATAATGCTCACTAATTAGCCAATTGATCCCATAAATCATGCAACTAATCAAGACCAATCTACAAAATACATATGGAAATACAATATTTGGTTTTAATGCAATATACTGTCTAACACTCCCCCGCAGTCCAAGCGGCGAAATCACTAAAGCTTGAACTGGAGTAGTAAATTAGGAAAAAAATGACATTAACATAATAAAAACATAACTCTAATCGACTCGTAGCAAAACCGTACCAACGGTTGACTTTAGTCGACTGGTACCAACGGTCGGCTAAGTCGACTGGTAACACAACCGTACCAACAATGGACTTTAGGGACTGGTACCAACGGTCAACTTTAGTCGACTGGTAATAAAGCCGTACGAACAATCAACTAATTGACAAACAATAAACTCATGCATTAACATCAAAATAAAAGATGATCAAATGAAAGTTGGTTCTGAAACTTCAACCCCCAAAGAACCTTTCAAACAAACGGGGCGTATTTTTCACTAGAAAAACATAAAGATCAGAGATTTAGAAGAAGTTGTGGTTTATTTTGGTTACGGATTAAAGGGAGCTCTCCGAACCTCCGGCGTGTAGCCGGCGGCCGGAGGCGGCAGCGAAAGAGTTTAGGTTTTGTGGATCTTAATGGCCTGACACCATGAAGACAGATATGATAAACATGATTTGTATTATTGAATGTGTGTGTCGTACAATACAAAGGAGATGAATATAAATGGGATACAAAGGGATATATTTAGTGTAAATTGATAATGCTCACTAATTAGCCAATTGATCCCATAAATCATGCAACTAATCAAGATCAATCTACAACATACATATAGAAATACAATATTTAGTTTTAATGCAATATACTGTCGAACAGTGAATTCGGTATATGATACCAAAAATGTAACCCGATTGAAAACCACGCTCAGTCAGACCCGTATAACGAAAACCACTTCAATCCAAATAAAAGCTTGATAGGAATGTAAGAAACATAAAACAAATCGATAGTTTTTCAACAAAAGAACCTTTTTTTATTTTTATTTTATTTTATTTTTTTTTTAAATGATGAATTATATTACGCATGACTAATAAGGTTAATAAAGAGGATCGTGTATATATTTTTGAAAGTAGTATGCTTATGTTTTTAAGTTTTTAAATTGCGTGTCCAAAAAAAAAAAAAAAAAACTCTCTAAACCATGTTCGTATGTAGTGTTTTAATGTTGATAAAGTAATTCCGTTATATTCAAGACATAGGCTCCATGTTTGTCTTATCAGCGGAGCTATGACTATAGATTCTTTATTTTACCTATTTCACTATTTCATTGAATTTAAAAGTGCATAACAGGTAAACGGGCAACAAATTGCGCCGCAACCTCTTTTTGAATAGCAAAACCTACTCTACTAAAAATAAAACCTTGATTCTTGGAGGACGGAGAATTGCTGCGGACAACCTTTTGCACCCGATCCAAGAATCGGGTTGCCACGGGGGCAAGGGATCCAAAAGTATCAAAAGCACCTATAGATAGTGGTACATAACCTACACCTAATAATAACAACTCAGAATTTGATTATACTTTGCGTTTGTAATTCTACCCATAAAATATGTCAAAATGACCATGTATTCGTCAACAAATTTATTTCCTTAGGACATAGCCTAAGGCCATGCATGCAATTTTATTAACCTATATAAATACACCGTTTCTTATCACATAGCGTAACACACATTCTCCATATATAGTCCAATTTATCAACACAATGGAGTCATACGGCTTGATTAGTTATACCCCAGCATGGCTAGCTATTGTGGCGCTCCTCGTTTCCAGCTACTTCCTACGATGTCGATCCTCTAAACTCAACCTACTTCCTGGCCCAAAACCATGGCCTATAATTGGAAACCTCAACCTAATAGGGCCACTTCCACATCGTTCCATCCATGAACTATCTAAAATATACGGCCAAATCATGCACCTTAAATTCGGTTCCAGAGACGTGGTTGTTGGGTCCTCGGTTGAGATGGCAAAAGTTATCTTGAAAACAATGGACGCCAACTTTATCTGCCGCCCTAAAACTGCTGCTGCAAAATACACTGCTTATAATAGCGGTGACATGACATGGGCCCCATACGGGCCTTTTTGGCGACAAGCGCGTAAAATGTGTAGTGTTGAGTTGTTTAGCACGAAAAGAATGGAGTCTTATGAGTACATCCGAGTGGAAGAGATGAAGTCACTTATAAAGACGGTTCACAAGTCGTGTGGTGAAGAGATAGCGTTGAAAAAAGTGTTGTCGACTGTGGGTATGGATGTGATTAGTCGAATGGTATTAGGGAAAAAATATCTTAATGAATCAGAGTCGAGGGGCTCGGTGGTGAGTGGGGACGAGTTCAAGAGGATGATGGACGAGTTATTTTTGATGAACGGTGTGCTTAATATTGGGGATTTTATACCATGGATTGACTTCATGGATCTTCAAGGTTATGTGAAGAGAATGAAAGCGGTGAGCAAGAAATTTGATAGTTTTCTAGAGCATGTTTTGAACGAGCATAATGCGAGAAGGAACGTTGAAAGGGAGAATTTTGTTCCCTTGGATATGGTTGATTTGTTGTTGCAACATTCCGAAGAGCCTACTCTCCAAGTTAAGTTCGAGAGAAATGGCATCAAGGGATTCATATTAGTAAGTCCATACATATATATCTTATTTTACTAATTATATCCGGGATTAATGGTGTTATGACATTGTCATTTTGGCTAATGGGAAATCTCTAATAATCCAATTCAAAAATTATATAAATTTCTCAATTTGCTATTATAGGACTTGCTTGCGGGTGGAACAGAAAGTTCAGCTGTAACAGTGGAATGGGCTATTGCAGAGATTTTAAAGAAGCCTGGAATATTTAAAAAGGCGACAGACGAGCTTGATGCAGTGATAGGTCGACATAGATGGGTCCAAGAGAAGGACATGCCCAATCTTCCATACATTAGGGCAATTGCTAAGGAGGCAATGAGGTTACATCCGGTATCACCAATGTTGACTCCTAGAAGGACTATTGAGGATTGTAACGTAGCTGGTTATGACATTCCAAAAGATACACAAGTTGTAATTAATGCATGGAGCATAGCAAGAGATCCAAAGCTGTGGAATAAACCCGAAGAATTTTGTCCCGACAGATTTATTGGAAATGATATTGACGTGAAAGGTAACAACTATGTGTTATTGCCATTTGGTGCAGGACGAAGGATGTGTCCTGGTTATAGTTTAGGACGAAAGATGATCGAGTCAAGTTTGGCTAATTTGCTTCATGGATTTGATTGGAAGCTGTCGAAAAATATGACACCAGAGGATTTAGACATGGAAGAAATATATGGGCTAACGACTCCCAAAAAGAACCCGCTTGTTCCAATTGCTCAACCAAGGCTTTCACTCGAGATGTACTCCTCATGATGAAATCTTTTAATTTCAGTAAAGATAAGAGATAGAATAAAAAGACTACTGATTTGGGGTTTGCTTATCATCAAAAGCTAGATTATTTGGGATCATATACATATAAGATTAAAAGCTTATACTGGGTTTCCATTTCTCAATGAATTGTTGTAAAAGCAGGTTTTGAGGCTTTGTGTTTAACTTTATATAACTAAAAACTCCGAAATATTAAAGATCACTTAATCTATTATATCCAAAGAAATAGAATTTTCTACAGCAAATGCTTAGGCATGAATATGTATGAAAGCTAATAAAACTTCAAATTTAAGCCATGTGTTTTACTTATTAAAACTTAAGATTATACAAACATATATGTAATGTTATCACATGATTACAATAATTAAACATACCAATCACCATATTGCCTTAAAGTAAATGGCTGGCAAGTACGTTTAATCATAGAGGATACATTTCATGTGCAAGTTTTGGTGTCGCAACAACGACAAGTGGTGTTTTTAGGCAAGTAGTTAATCCAAATATTTCTTCCATACTCACCTCCTCTTTCGTCATTTCACCCGGTAATTTCCAGTTAAACCCATGAAGCAAATTAGCCAAGCTCGATTCCATTAGCTTTAATCCTAAACTATAACCAGGACACATTCTTTGCCCTGTACCAAATGCTAGCTCAAAGTTGTTACCTTTCATATCAATTTCGCTCCCGATGAATCTCTCTGGACAAAATTCCAAAGGTTTATCCCACAACTTTGGATCTCTACCTATTGTCCAAACGCTCACTAATATTCGCGTGTCTTCTGGAATGTCGTAACCTGCTACTTTACAATCCGCACGTGCTCTTCTAGGAACCAACAGTGGGGCAACAGGATGCAGCCTCAATGACTCTTTAAGGATTGCCTTGATGTAAGGAAGGTTAGGCATGTCTTTTTCTTCGACCCATCTATCTTGACCTATCACTCGATCTAGTTCCTCCGTTGCCTTTTCAAATATTTCAGGGTGTTTGATGATGTTGAAGAAAAACTTTGCTTCTACTTCAGACAAGTGGAGTGAATCCTTCGGACTATGATTGGTCCTTCGGATTCGAGGAGATCCTTACTTATAACGGGTTGCTTCGGATATCTGCAAAACAGGTACGTCCGTTAGTCTCACCCCGAGAATGTATCACGGGACCAACCTCCGGCGTGAGAGTAAGTATGTATTCTTAGAGAAAGAAAGTATGAATGAGATTAGAGAGTGAGAGAATTAGTTAATCTTTAAGTGGATGTTTCCTCTATATTTATATAGACTCTCAATATGGAGTGCCAGGCTGGTTTGTACTTAGTCCCTTAATGTTTGCTAGTTTATGCTGCATTATCCTATACTTAGTGTACTTACTTGTACTTTGGTTCATGTACTTACTGGTTTATCCGAATGGTTATGATCTCCGGAAGGCTGAGGTCATGCGGATGTCCTCAACCCTTCGGATATTGGTCCGTCTTGCTTGAATACATTTGAGCACGCTTTGCTTGATATAGATCCGAAGGATATGTATTGTGTACGGCGTATATCCGGAAGGTATGGACAACTTGTGCCTTTCGGCTCCTGGCAGTTACGTATTATACCCACTTGGGGTTTTGTTTTATTGGGCAACTTGTGCTTTTCGGCTTAGATTATACCCACTTGGGGTTTGTTTTACCGGACAACTTGTATCCTCTGGCCCTTGGCCTTAGGTTATACCCACTTGGGGTTTTGTTTTATTGGGCAACTTGTGCCTTTCGGCTCTTGGCCTTAGATTATACTCACTTAGGGTTTTGTTTTATTGGGCAACTTGTGCCTTTAAGCTCTTGGCCTTAGATTATACCCACTTGGGGTTTTGTTTGACCGGACAACTTGTATTCTCCGGAACTTGGCCTTAGGTTATACCCACTTAAGGTTTTGTTTTATTGGGCAACTTGTGCCTTTCGGCTCTTGGCCTTAGATTATACCCACTTGGGGTTTTGTTTGACTGGACAACTTGCATCTTCCGGCACTTGGCCTTAGGCTATACCCGCTTGGGGTTTTGTTCTACTGGACAACTTGATGTAAGAATAAAACAATTTTTCTCACGGCTTAACTGCATGGAATGTTTTATTGATGATGGAAAAATGGCTCATGCCTTACAATAAGTCTTTTGGAACAATAGATTACATAAAACATTTTTTAAAATTAATTGCATGCCAGGTTCGAGGTACTTCTATGTCGTCCATGGTTTGGAGTTTGTACGTGCCATGTTGGTAGGCTTCCGTTATCCGGTAGGGGCCTTCCTAGTTCGACCCTAATTTTCCTTGATCTTCCACTCGGCTGGCTTCATTCTTCCGATACACGAAGTCTCCTACTTTGAAGGCTTCGGGCCTAACAACTAAAGGGAGTTTCTCCATTGCTAGTTTTCAAGGTGGTACGGAATGCCCATAGTATGTTTGGTAATTCATCTACCCATCCGGATCTTTCTCTTCTGAGTCGTGACTTGAATCCTTTCATTAGGCTTTTATTTGCTCTTTCCGCCAATCCGTTGGCTTGGGGATGAGCTACGGCCGTGTTGATTTCTGTGATATTCAATTTTTCGCACCAACTTTTGAACGGGTCCCCTACAAAGTTGCTTCCATTGTCCGTGACGATTATCCTAGGTAATCCAAATCTACAGACAATGTTGTCCCATACGAATTTTTTCACCTCTTTTCCAGTTGTTTTGGCTAGGGGCTTCGCTTCCATCCACTTAGTAAAGTAGTCCATGGCCACAATTACATATTTAACCTTCCCTGGAGCTTCAGGTAACGGTCCCAGTACGTCTATTGCCCACTGGAAAAATGGCCATGGTGCCATGACGGAAGTTAACACTGTTTTTGGTAATTTAGGAACCGGAGCATGTATTTGACATGAGTCACATTTTTGGATAACTTCCCTAGCGTCTCGGTGCATGGTTTGCCAGTAATAGCCTTGTCTCATAAGTTTGGCTACTACGGACCGTGTACCTCTCGGATGACGTAATTGGTTGGAGAGGTACTACGCACCGCATCATTGGTCCTAGATAGGATTTTTTGAATAGTACATCATCAATCAGTGTATAATGGCTTATTTTCATATGAAGGGTTCGGGCTTCGTTTTGATCCTCCAGCCATATCCCTTCTTTTAAGCACCGGAGTATGGGTGACATCCAGTTTTCCTCTTCTTCTTCTACTATTGCGTTGATTATCTCTTCCTCAGTGGATGGCTTCTCCAATTCTTCCACTAGGATTTCCTTTGTTAAGTGGTTGAATGCTACGGATGCTAACTTGCTTAGTACGTCTGCTTTTTGGTTTTGTGCTCTTGGGATATTCTTTATCTTGAAGTGTTTGAAGCAAGTGATATATTCCTTGGCTTTGGCAAGGTATTTGGTCATGCTTTCCATGTACGCAGTAAACTCTCCGTTGATTTGGCTTGCCACCAGGTTTGAGTCCACTCGTACGTCCAGCGCTTCTATACGCATTTCCCTTGCGATTCTCAGAGTGCTTCGTATTTTGCCCCGTTGTTAGTAGCTTCGAAGTTCAATCTGAGAGCATAAGTGTATTCTTCTTTTTCCGGACTGATCAGTACTGGTCCTGCTCCAGAACCTTTTTTGCTAGAGGCTCCATCTGTGTATAAAGTCCATTCTCCAGTCTGAGAGATGTTGCATATCTCCTTACCCTTCCTTTTTGGATCCGGATAAGCTGTGCCGATGGGCACTTCATTGATGAAATCGGCCAGTAATAGTCCCTTGACAGCGTTTCTGGGTACATAGGTAATGTTGTAGGCTCCCAGTTCTACCGTGTATTTGGCTAACCGTCCGGAAGATTCTGCTCGGTTCAGTACTTGCTTGATAGGATGGTCCGTTATGACTTTGATGGGGTGAGCTTCGAAATATCGCCTTAGTCTTCTGGATAGATGTAGCAGGGCTAAAGCCAATTTTTCGACCGGAGCGTACCTCTTTTCGGCCTCGTGTAACGTTCGGCTTACATAATGAACTGGGATCTGCCGTCCTTCCCTTTCGACCAACATTACCCCACTTATTGCCTCCATTGCGGCTGATAGATATAGGTACATGTCCTCTTTTGGTTTTGGTGTTGTTAGGCATGGTAACTCCAGAATCATTTTCTTCATTTCCTGAAAAGCCTTTTCAGTTGCCTCCGTCCATTGGTATTTCTCCTTATTATCTTTGGTGATGTTCTTTAATGTTTCAAAGAAAGGCAGGGATCTTTCGGCAGATTTTGACAAGAAACGGTTTAGTGCGGCGAGCTTACCACTTAAACTTTGCATTTCCTTCAATGACTTTGGTGATTGCATATCAGCAACTGCTCTAGTTTTCTTGGGGTTTGCTCTGATCCCTTCGGAAGTATAACACCCCCAAAATCGATCAATACAGCGGAAGACTTTTGGGGTATTATATTGTGGATCTTTCGTCACAATTATAGAAAACGATTCAAGTGATCGTTTTAAGTTTTATTTAAAATACCAAATATTCATAATTCCAAGAGAATTCGTTATTCAACAACAAGTTTTATTTAAAGAGAAATAAACGTTTCTTTATTTGCCCACTTCGTGCCTTTGCCATCCATTCCATTTAGTTACCTGAGATAAACATGCTAAAAGTCAACAAAAGTTGAGTGAAATTAATAGGTTTATAATTAAGAGTTTGAACACAAGAGATAGATTTTTATTGTAATATCGATACAAATAAACAAGTTAGAAAATCACATTCATTATTGCATTAAGCTCATGACACTCAACGATTCAACAGACATCAATATTTTCATAATAATGATGTAAAATATATAGCCCCCAAGATAGGTATTTGCCAGTAACCTATTATATTCAAATAACGTGCATTTGGTGACTTTCCTCTAGCAACCAAATGGGGATTGTCAATCCCTAATAGATCTATTCACAATTATTTACGTTCACCCTTCAAGTGATTAAGGTTCATGATCGAGGGACTTTTGGCAATAGCTACTTAAGCAATAATAAGATCAGGAAAAGACTTGTGTTCGGTTTTTGAGCATGTATCCCCCCCACAAAAATAAGTTAAATGTGGGCTATAAACTCACCTTAGTAGAACAAACGTAACCTCAACGATGCAAGGCAACGGCTTCACATACAACCTATAAGATATGGCACGTTTCAGTTCTTAAGTCTCGTTTTACTGCGAACGTTTATTATTAATTATGAGTAATCGATAAAGTGCATACGTGATGTGTTACATCGTATAAAAATAGATAATGGTTACGTATTGTTTTATTCGTCTAAATTTAGTTATTCGTTATATACATTTTATTCGTATTATATATATATATATATATATATATATATATATATATATATATATATATATATATATATATAATAAGTTACGTTTATTATTTATCGTTTTAATATATATTCAATATATATATATATATATATATATATAAGTATAAATATATATAATTTAAAAAAAATTATTATTAAAATCAATATTACTATTCAATCCTTCATGTTTCTCAATTTTACACTTTTTACCCTTAAAGGAAAACATTTATGCCGTTAGTCCAAAAATTATATATATTTACGTTTTTAGTCCAAATATCAAATATTTACATTCTTAGTCCAAATATCAAATATTTACAGTTTATACCCTTTAGAAAAACAGTTTTATATTTTTCACCCAAAGTTTACAAACTTTACATTTTTAGTCCCTAACCTTCGAACATTTGCAAAAATGGTCCAAATATTACCAAATTTAAAACTTAGCATTTTTATTATTTCAATAAGCTCATAAAGTTTCAAACAGCTTATACCAACAGCTTATTAGCTTAAAAAGTGCTTATTTCATTAATTGGGCTTTAACGATCCAAATTAAGGGCCTGTTAAGGTTTTACGATCCAAGAGGTTTGGGGGTATACTTGTTTAGTCGAAACCCATCTTTTTAAGTTACAAATTCATTTCAAAAGAGCTTATTTGCTTAGCTTATCGTAATAAGCTAAAATGAGCTTTTTGGGCTTTTTGGCCCACGTAAGGTTTTTAATAATCTGAAAACTAGTTCTAATAGCGATTTACTTTGGGTCTCGTTAGGTGATTAAACGAAGTTATTAGGTCGACTTATTTATCATTCCTGTTAGTATTTCAAGTAAACAATTAGATCGTGTACAAATATAGGTAGGTCATGTGTTGAAATTAGACATGGCGAGGCCAAAGTGTGGCCACAAAACTTAAGCGTATAACTTTATAAAACTGAAAAATAAACTAAGTGTTTTAGTACATATCGCGTAGGTTCAAATGACTTAGAAACGTGTGATATTTAGTATGTAAACGTTAATATAATTCCAATGTTATTATACGTACTCGTTAAGGACTTAGTAAACATGTAATACGATATATAATATATGCATGTCGCGTTTAAGTTTCTCATTTTATTTAGGTAAAGTGTTCGTGCAAAACAAGAAATACGTATATGTATAAAACGAAAATAACGATTAGATGTCTCACCTCACCTCAAAAGGTGGAGTAAAACGATGAAGATGGTTCGTGCGTATGGTTCAACGCCTCGTGGTTCACTTCACGTTCCTCCAAGGTTCAAATAGCTCCAATCCTTGCTTCCTAGGTTCGTTGTGAGATGTAGTTCTCCTAGCAATCCGTTCATCCCTCCATTCACTCTCTCTCGTTAATATTTTAGTAGTATGGTACGTATAAGTGTAATTTAGGTTTGTGCTTGCATGTAGACGTTATATAGTGAGTTATAAGATGTGTATAGATACGCAAGATCACATGAACGATCATGTTCCATGTTAAGCAAATAGTAGCGCCTCATTTTATGCCCAATCGAGTGAGTACAAGCCAAGAGTTCATGAGATACATTCCTGACATCATTTCTGTTCACTTACTTGTCATAGGGGAAGAGGGGAGGCATGGAAGAAGCCTTGTGCCATGTTTTGGCATTATCTCCATGGAAGGTATCATGCATTTGCTTTGTAAGTTTTTAGGGTAGTAAACGAAGGTGAGTGAGTGAAGTTTTGGTCTCGTGTGCATCTTGGGTACTAGGTAAATCATAATGTGTAATAAAATGGGTATGTCGTGTGTAGGAATCGTAAAATACTAGGGTGCGTTTGGAGTGTCGCGGCTAGCAGAAAAACAAAACAAAAATAACAAAAGGGTGCATTTTGGGCTTAAAGCCCGTTTGGGCTTGCGTTTGGTCTCGGCCCAGCAGAAAGAAAGAAAGAAATTAAAAAGGGAGTCCATTTGGTTTGTCTTGTGGATTTCGTGGCCCACCTAGTGTGTCTCGATTATCGTGTCGAAGTTCAAAAATATTAATGAGCGTTCTCGGGAAGTTTCGTAGGTTCGGGGAATTATAAATAGTATACGTTATTTAGACGAAACGTATTATTAAATATAAACGCGTTATATAATTATTTATCGTTCGCAATAATTATAGGCAATCTAGGTTGTGTGTAAGCATCGTTCCTGATTAAACAGTCAATCACAGTTATCGTAGTGGTTCAATATCAAGCCATATCATAAAAAAAAAATTTGTTACCCGTAAAATGGTGTTAATTTATCGTAACATCGTTTTATTTATTCGTATGCATTTACTAATCGTAAGGGAAATTTATGAGAGGTTACATTACGTACCTCTTACAGGGAATTCCGTCCCGGAATTGTAGTCTAAGATAGTTGTCAAGGGTGTCTTAGGTGAAGAGATGTGGGTACTTGGAGCGAATCTGATCCTCGCGCTCCCAGGTATATTCCGGTCCTCGCTTGGAGTCCCAACGAACTTTGACAATAGGGATACGGTTTTGTTTTAGTTGTTTGACTTCTCTATCCATGATTTCAATGGGTTCCTCGGTAAAGACAAGGTTATCATCTAGTCGAATCTCTTTCAATGGAATCACGAGAGATTCATCGGATAAACACTTCTTAAGGTTTGACACATGAAAGGTGTCGTGGATCCGACTAAGTTCTTCGGGTAGTTCTAGTTTATAAGCCACGGGTCCTATCCTTTCCAGGATTTTGAATGGACCGATGTATCTGGGGTTCAATTTTCCATGCTTTTCAAATCGTACCATTCCCTTCCAGGGAGATACTTTCAATAAGACTCTGTCTCCTATTTGAAATTCCATGGGTTTCCTTTTTAGGTCTGCGTAGCTTTTCTATCGGTCTCGGGCTGCTTGCAAGCGTTGCTTAATCTTAATGATTTTCTCGGTTGTTTCCCGAACGAGGTCAGGTCCTATAAGTTGTCTTTCTCCGACTTCTGCCCAACAAACGGGCGATCTGCACTTCCTACCATACAGTGCTTCGAATGGTGCTGCTTTTATGCTGGCGTGGTAACTATTGTTGTATGAAAACTCTGCTAATGGTAAGTGCTTATCCCAACCTTTTCCAAAATCAATAACGCATGCTCGGAGCATATCTTCCAAGGTTTGGATAGTTCTTTCACTTTGACCATCAGTTTGAGGGTGGTATGCTGTGCTCATATCTAGTTTAGTTCCTAAGGCTTTCTGCAACGATTTCCAAATGTGAGAGGTGAAACGGCTATCTCGATCCGAGATAATCAAAATTGGTACTCCATGTCGAGTGACAATTTCCTTCACATATAGTTGAGCTAGTGTATTCATCTCATCGGTCTCTTTGATGGGTAGAAAATGAGCGGATTTTGTAAGCCGATCCACAATAACCCATATTGTGTCGTATCCGGATGAGGTTCTTGGGAGTTTGGTGATGAAGTCCATAGTGATTCGTTCCCATTTACACATAGGAAGTTCTGCTTGTACAAGTAAGCCTGAAGGTTTCTGATGTTCTGCCTTTACCCTTGAACATGTCAAACATTTACCGACATATTCTGCGATGTCAGCTTTCATGTTTGGCCACCAATATAGTCTCTTTAAATCCTGATACATCTTGTCGGAACCTGGATGAATGGAGTTTTTTTACTTGTGGGACTCGTACATGATGAGCTCACGAATACCTCCAATCATAGGGATCCAACTTCTATCCTTGAAACACAGTGTTCCATCGGATTTCTTCACGAAACCATTCTTAATCTCGGGCATACCGTAAATCTTTTCCTTGGGTCTGTTTTCTTCTTTAAGTGCTTCGTTCTGCGCGGTAAGGATTTGGGATGGAAGGGGTGAGTAGATAGTCATCCCTAGTGATCTAACTCGAAGGGGTTTCAATCGTTCTTTTCGGCTTAACGCATCTGCTACTACATTAGCCTTTCCTGGGTGGTAACGGATCTCACAATCATAATCGCTGAGCAACTCTAGCCAGCGATGTTGCCTCATTTTCAAATCCTTCTGATCCAAATATGTTGAAGACTCTTGTGGTCGGTGTACACGGTACATTTGGTGCCATATAAGTAGTGTCTCCATAATTTGAGTGCAAACACTATCGCTCCTAATTCCAAATCATGCGTCGTGTAGTTTTCCTCATGTTTCTTCAGTTTCCGGGATGCATAAGCTATCACTTTGCTTCTTTGCATCAAAACTGCTCCTAGTCCATGATAAGATGTGTCGCAATACACTATAAAGTCCTCATTTCCTTCTGGGAGGGCTAATATTGGAGCTTCACAAAGCTTTTGTTTTAACAACTGGAAGGCTGCTTCTTCCTTTTCTTCCCAGATGTACTTCTCATTCTTTTGGGTTAGTTTAGTCAAAGGTTTTGCAATCTTGGAGAATCCTTCTATAAATCTTCAGTAGTAACCTGCGAGACCTAAAAATTGACGAATCTCCGTGGGGTTTGTAGGAGATGACCAAACTTTAACAGCCTCAATCTTTGCAGGGTCTACGTGAATGCCTTGACTATCGATGATGTGTCCTAAAAACTGTACGGTGTGAATCCAAAAGTCGCATTTGGAGAACTTAGCGTACGATTCTTCTTTCTTGAGCAGCTCTAGAATGATTCGTAAATGTACTGCGTGTTCTTCTTCGTTGCGAGAGTAGATCAAAATATCGTCGATGAATACTATTACAAACTTATCCAAGTAAGGTTTGCATACTCGATTCATTAAATCCATGAAAACTGCTGGTGCATTGGTCAGACCGAACGGCATTACTTGAAATTCGTAGTGACCATAGCGCGTTCTGAATGTAGTTTTCGGAATATCCTCTTCTCGAAATCTTAGCGGATGATATCCTGATCTCAGATCAATTTTTGAGTATACACTCGATCCTTGCAATTGATCAAACAGGTCATCAATTCGAGGCTATGGGTATCGATTCTTTACCGTAAGTTTATTCAACTCCCGATAATCGATGCACATTCGAAAGGATCCATCCTTCTTCTTAACAAATAAAATTGGAGCTCCCCAAGGTGATGAGCTTGGTCGAATAAATCCTTTGTCCGACAATACTTTTAGTTGTTCTGACAATTCTTCCATTTCAGATGGTGCTAGTCTATAAGGTGCTTTAGCTACTGGTGCCGCTCCAGGCACTAGTTCAATCTGAAATTCTACTTGACGTATGGGTGGAATGCCAGGTAATTCTTCAGGGAATACTTCAGGAAAATCCCTAACGATAGGAATGTCAACGAGCGGCTTCTCGGATGTCTTATTTTCCGTAACTTGGGCCATGTATACTTGACATCCTTCCTTCATGTATTTTATCACTCGCATACATGAGATAATTCCATACCGAGGTTTGCTTTTGTCGCCCTGGACAATGAGTGTTTCATCCTTGAGTGGTATATGGACGGCCTTTTCGTCACAGTGAAACCTAGCACGATGGTGGGATAGCTAATCCATGCCAACGATAGCGTCGAAACTACCAAGTTGAACCGGCATAAGATCAATGGCAAAAGGTTTTTCGGATAAGGTTAGGGTGCAATCTTTCATGATAGTATTGGTATCTATTAAATTTCCGTCAGCCATTTCGACTTCGTAGGTGGTGTTTAGCTTAGAGGGGGTAACATTAAGTAAAGGGGCAAACGTGTCTGATATAAAACTCTTATCGGCGCCCGAATCAAACAATACTCTAGCATTATGATGGTTTAGTAGAAACGTACCGGTGACTACATCGGGTCCGTTTCCATCTCCGAGAAGGTATACTCTAGCTGGAGCGTTGATTGGTTCATTTCCTTTTGGGCAGTTCCTCCGGATGTGTCCTACTTCTCCACATCCATAACAAGTGGGTGATACAACCTGTGTGTTGCTTCCTGTAGCCGGAATCCTACAGTTTCTGGTTTGATGACCGATCTTATGACATTTGTCACATCGGATGGTACAACGACCCTCGTGATGAAGTTTGCATCGCTGGCATAGGGGTTTCTGCCCGTTGTACCCTACACCTTCCGTGGCGGTGTAGACTCGGGGTTTTTCTTGTCTTTGATTCTTCTGTTGAGTACTTCGAGTGTTGTGATATGGTTGGTGGTTCTGATTATTGTTGCGTTGGTTGTTGTTGCGGTGATGACTGTTGTAGTTTTGTTGGTTGTTGTTGTGATGGTGGGTGGTTCTTTTATCGTCCAATTTCCTTTTAAGTTCATTGCATTTCACTTCTCGATCTAGAATTTTCTGAGCAAGTTCCATTGCTGCTTCCAAGGTTGGCGGGTTTACTGAGGTGACATTTCCTTCAATACTCCTAGGGAGTCCTTCGACATATTTCTCTAATGTCTTCTCATGATCGGGTACCATGGTAGGGCATAGTATCCTAAGCTCTTGGAATCTCCGGTTGTAACTTCTCAAATCAATTCCTTTCACTATTAAGGCATGGAACTCATCCTCGAGTTTTCGGAGTTCGGAACGGGGACAATACTTCTTTAGTATTTTAGCCTTGAATTCAATCCAAGTAAGCTGATGTGCTGCTTCTGCTCCTGGTGTTTGAACGGTAGAGTTCCACCAGGATAGAGCGTCTTGCATTAGTGTTCCCGTTGCGAAGCTTACCTTGTTGTTTTCCGAGCATCCACTTCTTTGGAAAATTGTTTCACTTCTTTCAAACCATTGAGCTAATTCTGACACTCCTTCAGTTCCTTTGAAATACGTCGGTTGACATGCTATAAAGTCTTTTTATGTGCAGTAGCGGGGTGCAGGTGCATTTCCATCTCTATTACGGGCTTGTCCAGCTAAAACGGCATTAACGCCATCAGCGATTGCTTGCTGGATTGCTGCCGGGGTCATAACTTCGGGGTTTGCTGGTGTGGCGTTCGTGGTTGTTCTCCTAGTTCTAGCCATATTGCTATAAAAGAAGGTATATTATTAGAACATTTATAATAATCCTATCACGTTGAAAATACATATCGAGTAATAAATAGTTAAATATAGGTCGTAGTTACAATGATTCGATCATTGAAAAGGTTTAAATCGTAAATTATCGTATGTTGGGATGACACACATTACGAATAAGTTTGACTTGTATGAACCAATATATTACGATATAATGCAACGTAAATAAAGATAAAATAAACTTCCATAAATCAATGTCAAGGTGTTACAACACTTATTGATACTTGTGCAAATGTTTACAAAACACGACAAGATATTCTTATTTGTAGGACATTGATTTTTCTTAACAAGGTGGTGGTCTCATGGTTTTCCTAAGGCCTTGTCTAGGCGGTTTTGGAGTTCTTGAATGGCAGTGGACATGGTTTCCATGGTTTAATCTCGAGTTCTTTCCCTTTCTCGAGCTTCTAGCAGGGCTTGCCTAAGGCGTAGGTTTTCAGTGTTGATCCTCTCAATTTCTCGGTCTAAAGTTCCCAATGCTATTTCGGTCGAAGTGTTAGCCCCACATAGTGCTCCTATGAATTCCATTGATTCCCAAAATAAAGAATCCAACTTTTCAACCTTATCTTCTATTGCAAGATGACCAATTATGAGACTGTTCATATCATCTTCAAAGGTTTCTAGGAGTTCATGTGGAATCTTGTTGAGTATACTAGCGATGGAATCAAGTCGGTCTTCGTGGCGAACCATTCTTGCAGCTAATAATGGTATGGTATGGTGTATGGGTTCCCCAGTGACTGGCAGAATTCGGGAGGTAGAGTAAGAACTTTCCCCAAGTTCCCTTGTTGTTGGTGTTCCTTCTTGAGATCTCCAATATCGCATAATGGGCAACAAGAAAGACCATTTACGAGCATCTGCTCACTTGTGGATCCTTCGGCGTCTACGTTGAACACAAGATTCTGAGGTGGTTGGGCGGATTGGGTAAGTCCTTTGGTGAGGTGATAGTGGGACACTTCGGTAAGGTGCAGGTGGTGATGCTAGTGGAGGTGATGCTATGGGTGATGGTATTAGTGGCACAGTAGTAGTTTGGCTGTAGAAGATAGTTGGTAGTGGTGGTATTACTGGTGGTGCAGGTGGTGATGGCATAACTGATTCAGGTGGTATGACAAGAGCTGGTGCTGGTACAGCAGTACTTGCTTCATACGGCTGAAGTTGTCTAATTTGCCTAGATCGGCGAATCGGACCAGATGTTGCCAGAGGAGAAGCCTCTGTGTCAGATGCTGGCAGAAATTGCTGGCTTTGCATGTATCTGTCGGTAGCAGGAGACATAGGCATAGGTGAAGTAGCATAGGCTGAAGTAACATCTTCAGTTCCTGAGTTTGAGGACAAGCTGATAGGGTGGGTGTTCGAAGACATGACACTGTAATAAATTTGCCGATTAGTAAATGTAAGCATAATTATAACCAATTTAAAATGCTATAAGGTAAATAATACTTTTTACCAATTACTGGGATGCGTAGGCACGAAGGGCGTAGGATGGTATTTTATGAAAATTTTGTCCCGTTTAAAGTGTAGTTATAGTCCAATGTTCCCAAAAACACTTGGTTCACTATAACCGTAGCTCTGATGCCAATCTATAACACCCCCAAAATCGATCGATACAGCGGAAGACTTAAAATGTCAGCGGAAGACTTTTGGGGTATTATATTGTGGATCTTTTGTCACAATTATAGAAAACGATTCAAGTGATCGTTTTAAGTTTTATTTAAAATACCAAATATTCATAATTCCAAGAGAATTCGTTATTCAACAACAAGTTTTATTTAAAGAGAAATAAACGTTTCTTTATTTGCCCACTTCGTGCCTTTGCCATCCATTCCATTTAGTTACCTGAGATAAACATGCTAAAAGTCAACAAAAGTTGAGTGAAATTCATAAGTTTATAATTAAGAGTTTGAACACAAGAGATAGATTTTTATTGTAATATCGATACAAATAAACAAGTTAGAAAATCACATTCATTATTGCATTAAGCTCATGACACTCAACGATTCAACAGACATCAATATTTTCATAATAATGATGTAAAATATATAGCCCCCAAGATAGGTATTTGCCAGTAACCTATTATATTCAAATAACGTGCATTTGGTGACTTTCCTCTAGCAACCAAATGGGGATTGTCAATCCCTAATAGATCTATTCACAATTATTTACGTTCACCCTTCAAGTGATTAAAGTTCATCATCGAGGGACTTTTGGCAATAGCTACTTAAGTAATAATAAGATCAGGAAAAGACTTGTATTCGTTATATATGTTTTATTCGAATTATATATATATATATATATATATATATATATATATATATATATATATATATATATATATATATATATATATATATATATATAATAAGTTACGTTTATTATTTATCGTTTTAATATATATTCAATATATATATATATATATATATATATATATATATATATATATATATATATATATATATATATATATATAAGTATAAATATATATAATTTAAAAAAAATTATTATTAAAATCAATATTACTATTCAATCCTTCATGTTTCTCAATTTTACACTTTTTACCCTTAAAGGAAAACATTTATGCCGTTAGTCCAAAATTTATATATATTTACGTTTTTAGTCCAAATATCAAATATTTACATTCTTAGTCCAAATATCAAATATTTACAGTTTATACCCTTTAGAAAAACAGTTTTATATTTTTCACGCAAAGGTTACAAACTTTACATTTTTAGTCCCTAACCTTCGAACATTTGCAAAAATGGTCCAAATATTACCAAATTTAAAACTTAGCATTTTTATTATTTCAATAAGCTCATAAAGTTTCAAACAGCTTATACCAACAGCTTATTAGCTTAAAAAGTGCTTATTTCATTAATTGGGCTTTAACGATCCAAATTAAGGGCCCGTTAAGGTTTTACGATCCAAGGGGTTTGGGGGTATACTTGTTTAGTCGAAATCCATCTTTTTAAGTTACAAATTCATTTCAAAAGAGCTTATTTGCTTAGCTTATCGTAATAAGCTAAAATGAGCTTTTTGGGCTTTTTGGCCCACGTAAGGTTTTTAATAATCTGAAAACTAGTTCTAATAGCGATTTACTTTGGGTCTCGTTAGGTGATTAAACGAAGTTATTAGGTCGACTTATTTATCATTCCTGTTAGTATTTCAAGTAAACAATTAGATCGTGTACAAATATAGGTAGGTCGTGTGTTGAAATTAGACATGGCAAGGCCAAAGTGTGGCCACAAAACTTAAGCGTATAACTTTATAAAACTGAAAAATAAACTAAGTGTTTTAGTACATATCGCGTAGGTTCAAATGACTTAGAAACGTGTGATATTTAGTATGTAAACGTTAATATAATTCCAATGTTATTATAGGTACTCGTTAAGGACTTAGTAAACATGTAATACGATATATAATATATGCATGTCGCGTTTAAGTTTCTCATTTTATTTAGGTAAAGTGTTCGTGCAAAACAAGAAATACGTATATGTATAAAACGAAAATAACGATTAGATGTCTCACCTCACCTCAAAAGGTGGAGTAAAACGATGAAGATGGTTCGTGCGTATGGTTCAACGCCTCGTGGTTCACTTCACGTTCCTCCAAGGTTCAAATAGCTCCAATCCTTGCTTCCTAGGTTCGTTGTGAGATGTAGTTCTCCTAGCAATCCGTTCGTCCCTCCATTCACTCTCTCTCGTTAATATTTTAGTAGTATGGTACGTATAAGTGTAATTTAGGTTTGTGCTTGCATGTAGACGTTATATAGTGAGTTATAAGATGTGTATAGATACGCAAGATCACATGAACGATCATGTTCCATGTTAAGCAAATAGTAGCGCCTCATTTTATGCCCAATCGAGTGAGTACAAGCCAAGAGTTCATGAGATACATTCCTGACAGCATTTCTGTTCACTTACTTGTCATAGGGGAAGAGGGGAGGCATGGAAGAAGCCTTGTGCCACGTTTTGGCATTATCTCCATGGAAGGTATCATGCATTTGCTTTGTACGTTTTTAGGGTAGTAAACGAAGGTGAGTGAGTGAAGTTTTGGTCTCGTGTGCATCTTGGGTACTAGGTAAATCATAATGTGTAATAAAATGGGTATGTTGTGTGTAGGAATCGTAAAATACTAGGGTGCGTTTGGAGTGTCGCGGCTAGCAGAAAAACAAAACAAAAATAACAAAACGGTGCGTTTTGGGCTTAATGCCCATTTGGGCTTGCGTTTGGTCTCGGCCCAGCAGAAAGAAAGAAAGAAATTAAAAAGGGAGTCCGTTTGGTTTGTCTTGTGGATTTCGTGGTCCAAAGGGGTGTTGGGGGCCCATCTAGTGTGTCTCGATTATCGTGTCGAAGTTCAAAAATATTAGTGAGCGTTCTCGGGAAGTTTCGTAGGTTCGGGGAATATATAAATAGTATACGTTATTTAGACGAAACGTATTATTAAATATAAACGCGTTATATAATTATTTATCGTTCGCAATAATTATAGGCAATCTAGGTTATGTGTAAGCATCGTTCCTGGTTAAACAGTCAATCACAGTTATCGTAGTGGTTCAATATCAAGCCATATCATAAAAAAAAAAAAATTTGTTACCCGTAAAATGGTGTTAATTTATTGTAACATCGTTTTATTTATTCGTATGCATTTACTAATCGTAAGGGAAATTTACGAGAGGTTACAGGAAGTCACCATATAACCGAGGAATTTACCTTCTTCCACTCCGAAGGAACACTTCTTAGGATTTAGCTTCATATTGATCCCTCGGATATTGTGAAATGTTTCTGCTATATCGGCTAAAAGTTCTTTTTCCATTTGGCTTTTGATGACCATGTCATCCACATATACTTCCAGGTTTAGGCCAATTTGCGTCCGAAAGGCAGAGTCTACTAGTTTCTGATAGGTTGCTCCGGCATTTTTCAGTCCGAACGGCATTTTGATGTAACAGTATGTTCCATGATCGGTATAGAAGGCCGTTTTCTCCTCGTCTTCCTTTGCCAGTTGTACTTGGTGATATCGTTTGTAAGCATCTAGGAAACATTTGTAGTGGAACCCCATTACTGACTCGATCTTCCAATCTATTTCGGGCAACAGATAGTAGTCTTTGCGACATGATGAGTTGAGGTTCTTGAAATCAATAAACATTCTCCAACTATCGTCTGGCTTTTTTACTAACACAGGGTTAGATATCCAGGTTGGATATCGGACGGATCTGATTATTCCGGCCTTTAACCACTCTTCTACGTCCTTGTTTATAGCTTGGTTCTTTTCTTCCGAAAAGAATCTTTTCTTTTGTGCAACGGGTTTGTCATGGACATTTACATTAAGCTTGTGCTCGGCCGCCCATCGGGGGACGCCAGTCATATCCGATGGTTCCCATGCGAAAACGTCCTGGCTTATTTTGAGTAACGTTATTAACTGCCTTCGTCCTTCTTTTGAGAAAATTTTTCCAATTGTCACCAATTGTTCTGGATATGCCGGATGAACCAGTATTTCTTCGGTTTCCATTGTCCTTTCTCCTATCGTGGGCGCCGGGAGACTTTCAGTTTTAGCTTCTTTTTCCAGTAAGAACTTTTCTTCCAGCTTTCTGCATTCCGATATAATGACTGACCGGGTGACCAAAGTGGCGATACCTCTTGGTGTAGGGAACTTCATCATGGCATGTATTGTCGAAGGGATAGCTCTTAGATTCTTAATTCCGGAACGTCCAAGTATTATGTTGTAGGGGGAGGGGGATCTTACTATTGCAAATTTCATGGTCGTTCGGCGATATAGTCCTTCGTTTCTGAAGCACACCTCTAATTCAATTTTTTCCAATGGATTTATGACTTCTCCGGCGAATCCAACTAGTGGTGTGTTCGTTTTTGTCAGCTGGGATTGGATGGAGGGATCAAGGTTTAAAAAGCAGTGTTCATACATTACCTCTATCGAAGCACCCTGGTCAACGTATACCCTGCGTTCGGTATATCCCTCGATTTCTGCTTCAATTATTAGTGGTTCTTCGGAAGCATCTCTGGGAAGTATTGGAGGGAAGCTTATAGGGGTGTTCATCCATTCTTCCCCTTGGTCTAAGATTTTACGTTTTTGTTTTTTCTCCGTATATCGGATCATATTGATGACTCGACCCTGGTTGGTGTGGTTATTATTTCTTGGCGGTGCTCTCTCCATTTGCCGGACATCCCTGATTAGGTGGTCCAACTTACCTGTCTCCATAGCTTTTTTAAGTTGTTCCTTCAGATTATGATAGTCGTTGGTGAGGTGACCTTTTTCTCCATGGTAGTCGCAGTACTTATCCATATTTTCTCTGGCAGGCCTTCCTCTCAATGGGGGTGGTGCCGAAAGTCTAAGATGGTGTTCAGTCGCAAGGATTTCTTTGGGGGCTTTGGTGAGCACATTCAAGTCTATGGGCCTGACATCCCCCCGAATTCCATCGTTGCGATGGTAATCCATTCTGTAGTCATTTCTGTTGGTGTTTTCGTTTCTGGCTTGGCCGTAGGGTGCGTAGTGGTCATTCCGTTAGGGCCTGAACTCCTCTCGATGGATGTCTCTCATGCGATTCCCCCTGAAGGAGGATCGTTGTGTATTATGATCATTTCGGTTATACGAGTTAGGATGATAATCTCTTCGGAAACTATCTGTCCGCTCTCCCCTTGGAATTTCAGTCAACTGATATGCTCTTTCGGAACGGATGAAGTCGTCCACCCTTATCATCATTTCGGTTACTGTTCGGGGAATTTTCTCAGAGAATCTCTTTGCTAGCTCCGGACATTTACACCCATCCATGAAAAAGGATATTTGCATTACCTCCGGAACCCCTGAAATGCAGCTAGCTTCGTCTTTCCATCGTTCCTTGAACGTTGAGAGGGCTTCATTAGCTTTCCGGACAATCTTAGTTATTTCCATGGGGTCTCTGATACATTTTCTGCGAAGGGCAAATCTTTGCACAAATTGTTTACACAGGGTGTCCCAATTGTCGATACTTCCCTGAGGCAGGCTATCGAACCATCCTCTGGCCGCATCGTCCAAAGTTTGCTGAAACATCATACACCATATGGGCATGGGCCAAGTGCCCTGGTTGGCAGCTCCTTCGAATCTTGTGACGTGATCATCCGGATCCGTGGATCCGTCGTATAACTTTATGTGGGAAGGCATAAGATATTTTACATTTTTGGGTCCGGAAAAATCAATAATCCTTCGGGTGAATGGACTCTTGGACGCTGCTTTGAATGGTTTGGAAAGATCATCCGACGTTTCCTCTTCAGCTTTCTGAGCTCCGACATCTTGAGATTCCTCCTTTTCGAAGTCGAGCCGGATAGGTTTGATTGATGTTTCCCCGGTGGCATTGTATTGTTGGATCAGAGCTTTCAAGGCGGTGAGTTGATTCTGGATCTGTTCTATGTTGTTGGTATTGACCTCTGGATCTTTTCCACTTCCTTCAGGTGTTATAGGAGTAGGACCTGTCATCTCTTGGTTGGTAGAGTGAATGACGGGTCTCACGGATGGCACCAATTTGTTGAAGTAAAACTTTGCTTCTACTTCAGACAAGCGGAGTGAATCCTTCGGACTATGATTGGTCCTTCGGATTTGAGGAGATCCTTACTTATAACGGGTTGCTTCGGATATCTGCAAAACAGGTACATCCGTTAGTCTCGCCCCGGGAATGTATCCCAGGACCAACCTCTGGCGTGAGAGTAAATATGTATTCTTAGACAAAGAAAGTATGAATGAAATTAGAGAGTGAGAGAATTAGTTAACCTTTAAGTGGAGATTTCCTCTCTATTTATAGACTCTCAATATGGAGTGTCAGGCTGGTTTGTACTTAGTCCCTTAATATTTGCTGTTTATGCTCCATTATCCTATACTTGGTGTACTTACTTGTTCTTTGGTTCATGTACTTACTGGTTTATCCGAATGGTTATGATCTCCGGAAGGCTGAGGTCATGCGGATGTCCTCAACCCTTCGGATATTGTTCCGTCTTGCTTGAATACATTTGGGCACGCTTTGCTTGATATAGATCCGGAGGATATGTATTGTGTACTGCGTATATCCGGAGGGTTCATACGCCAACAGATGAGTTCCGATATTGCCCATTCTACTGAGATCGTTGAAGTTTCTGTTCCACCCGCAAGCAAATCCTAAACACACTCGATTTGCCAACATATTAACTATTTATTATCAGAGTAGACATATTGATTGACTCAACGTACAATGAAAGTGCAATTTCTAACACAAGTAGTACAAGTGAAAATTTTCTTGTGGTTTTGGACAATTGATTAGCAAATCTAATATAAATATGTATCATTGGTCATTTGAAAAATGAAATTGCCCATCTATTCATCTTTGGAAAATGGTTTAATTCAACAACTAAATATTTTTATGTTTTATATTGTAACTAAATTCAAGATAACATATACTAGTACTACTTTGATAGTTAAAAGTATTCCTTAACTCATTTGGTAACTGCAAGAAAATTGTCCTATAATGGGTGTCATTAAAAGTTACAAAGATGTCGCAAAATTATAGAAATATCAAATAAAGTTAGAAAAAGATGTCACTAAATTTTTTGGATGTTTTTCCCACACTTAAAAGGTGTAGGTAAAAGGGAAGTATGTAAAAGTCTAATTATAATGACAAAAAAATACGTGTAAGGAAATTTTTTTTTCTGCCTTCCTGACACATATTTCACAAAAGTATTATTAAATCTCAAAATTTTGACTTTTTCTCACAGTTTTTAAAAAGTGTCATTAAAAGGTTAAATTCAACGACGTCATTAAAACCAAGTCACTAAAGTCAATTTCCTTGCAGCGATGACTAATATAATCACTTCTCTTTAGACATCATAATTAACAAACCAATCCATTTAAAATTAATCTTAAATTATTAGTTTGAGACATAAAAATCATATCTACCTGAGTAAAACCCTTCACACCATGTCTCTCAATCTTAACATCTAGAGTCGGGTTATCAGCAATCTGCAACAACAAATCAACCATGTCATTCGGGTCAAAACTCCCCCCTTCCGCCTTTCTCCTTTCTTCGTGCTCGTTCAACACATGCTCAAGAAACCGATCAAACTTCTTGCTTATGGCTTTCATCCTTTTAACATACCCTTGAAGATCCATGAAACCCATCCATGGTATCCAATCTCCAATATTAAGCACCCCATTCAACAAAAACAACTCATCCGACATCTTCTTAAACTCATCCACTGTCAACCCTAGCTTCCTGGCCTCAGATTCGTCAAAATATCTCTTTCCTACCACTATCCGACAAATCACATTCAAACTCACATTTGTCAAGAATTGTTTCAACACAATCGGCCCACCACACGACTTGTGAAGCTCCTTCAGAAGCGACTTTGTCTCCTAGACACGAATGTACTCGTATGAATCCAATCTTTTCACACGAAACAACTCTACATTACACATTTTACGTGCTTGTCGCCAATAAGGCCCATAAGGGGACCATGTCATGTCAGAGTAATTATAAGTGGTGTATTTTCCAGCAGCGGTTTTAGGACGACAAACAAAGTTGACGTCCATTGTTTTCAAGATGACTTTAGCCATCTCAACTGAGGAGCCAACGACGACGCTTTTGGAACCAAATTTGAGGTGCATGATCTGGCGGTATTTTTGGGTCAAATCATGTATGGAACGGTGAGGAAGTGAGCCAATGAGGTTGAAGTTGCCGATGATGGGCCATGGTTTTGGGCCGGGAGGTAGGTTGAGCCTAGTGGTGGGACGATGGAGGTGGCGGGCAAAGAGGAGGAGTGCCAACGTGGCTAGCCATGCAACTACAGTGTAAGAAATACTAATGATATATTGTTCCATTTTATGGTACTTCAAATTGACGGTGATGAAAGTGTTAAATGGTGGTGTATTTATAGCTGAATTAACACAATGCGATATTTGATGATGTTATGTATGAAATCATATAGCCTATTAGTATTATTTATTGATTTTGGACGACCAGTTACTTATGGTCAAGCAAATAAGTATTTTTAATGGTTTAGACCATAGATATATTCAAATTACCAACTCCTACACACAAATATTTTTTTTAATTAAAACATAGGACCACACACTACTACACAATTTGACATGGATTATGCTGTACGTAATGCAGGCTATACCAATTTGTATATTAACAAATCACATACAACATCCTTATTTGAATTTTCATTACTATATAGTTGTATAACTTCGATCAAATACATTTTAGACTAGATATTTTATATATATCAGTTCGGGTGTCACTTTCTTTGAAAAGAAGAAAAAGGATACAAAAGATTATAAGGCTAGCATGTAAACTTAATATGGGCTGAGAAATGATATTAAAGGAATTAAGCTACATAAGGCATAAGCGTAATCGGCAGGGAAGCCTAGTAGAGTAGAGGGATGCATGTCAAAATTTTATGCATGAATTAATGAGCGTTATTGTGCCTTATGTTACTTAATCGAATGCTAATTCTGAGCTCAATGTATATGTGCTAAGGTATTAAGTCCTCCAAAGCAAGCAACAAATGGACAGGCTTTTCTATGTTGACTCCTCACCATATAGGCTGTTGTTTGACTTGTTTCTATTTGCAGGCTTGTCACAGAAGCAACAAAAATGGTAATTGTATTTAACTGGTGTTAAGGATGTAGCACTTGATGGGTTACTTTAGAAGAGAAGGCTTGTAATGAACTTCTTGTAGCTGTCATGATGCTCCATTCTAGTGGCTTAGGCTTGTGTCAAGTTACCGTTTCTGGTGGCTTTTCACACGTTCAACTCATAGTGTGGTAAATAGAGAGATCTCAGATATGCGTTCAAATAGTTATAAAGTAAGGTTTTAGACATGCGTTTTAGTGCTTGTATGGCCGGAACGGTGAGGAAGTGAGCCTATGAGGTTGAAGTTGCCAATGATGGGCCACGGTTTCGGGCGAGAGGGGTAGGCTGAACTTGGTAGGCCGACAAAACATTTGTCGGTCAAAGAGTAGTAGCACCAGCGTGGCAACCTATGCAATGCATATAATATGAAGTCATGTTGTTGTTGTTCCATTTTATGGTGATGAAAGAAGAGCTAAAAGATGGTGGATTTATAGTTGAATGTTAATGCATGTACGTAATAACGACTACGTATATAATATCGTCATTAGTTATTGATCATTATAATATCACGTGAAACTAATTAATATGATGTTACGTATGAAACCGTCTGCTTGTTATTTAAAATTTTCACCACCATCACGTGAGATTAAACATATATAAATGGACCAATTACTTATAGTCAAGCAAATAAGTATAATTTATGCATGGCGTGATTAGCAATGAGTTTTTTAAACAAAAAATAATAATAAAAAAAAATTGTAAATGAGTGGGTTTATATGTATCCGTTGTGACATGAGTACGGCCGGTAGAGAAATAAAAGATGAAAGTTTAAAACAAGTTAAGCCTTGTAAAGAAATAAGATAAGTGTGAAATGAATTATATAACGACTTTAGGTTTGAGACAATATGTGAAACCCGATATAGGTGCATAGATTGATGGTTAATGAGAAGAGAAAGTGAGTTGAGATTATATAATGTCTCATGACATTGAGAAAGACATAAGAAATGATCGAGATAGGCGCTAATTGATATTAGCGCTCTTATGAGAATTGTAGAAATATTAGTCAAAGTTGACTTATGTAAAGTCAAAGTACTGAATTTTCAAGTGATCTATGGTCATTATTGAAATTTCAAGAAAAGAAACGAGTAAGAGCATGGCATAATAGTGAAAAAGGTTGACAAATAACAGGTCAACAATGATAAATATGACATGAATAACATAGTAAGAACTGAAATGTAATAGAAATGAGTTTCAAGTAGTGCGGATTAAGGTAGATGGCTATGTTATAGTATAGTTAGTGCAATTGAATTCGTTAAGATTTGAATGTATTAAGAGAAAATGGGGTTAAAGATGTGGATAAGTGTTGTGTATGAACACAAACGTTAGGCAAATAGATTTCGGAGACGAAATCTAATAACGGGGTAGATTTGTTACACCCCAAAATCAGGTTTTTAGGTATTATATTATGAGATTGCCTTGAGTAGTTTGACTAAGACCTTATATAAATTTAAAGACCAATATGATTGGTTAGTCAATGTTTTAAGTTGAAAGCCAAGCTTGTTAGTCAAAATGTCATGTACATGCTTTTAGAAAGTATTGTGTGTCACAAGTATTAGAGAAAAAAAAAAAAAACCTTTGGGACCTAAGTTTCCAAAATCTAAAATTGATACTAAAACCAACTTGCTTTAGTACTAAAACCAATTTTTTATAGAGCCACAAGGGGTGACCAGCGGTAAGAATACCATCCTTCCAAAGGGGATGTCAAGGGTTTGAGTCTAACGGGGAGAAAATTAATCCCCCTGTGGCTACGGAGGTTCACCTGTGCTGAATCCAGACTATCCAAAAGGGTAGTTACCTTGGGATTAGTCAGCTTGCATTGTCGAGTCGAAAACACAGGTAACCCAAAAAAAAATTGTTATAGTACTAGAGGGACCATTCATGTCATGTAACCAAACTTCCACCCAACTAATATCTTGTTACATCCTAGATTTTCCAGAATTTTCATAAGTTCAGTGTAGTTGTGTGTAGTGATGTGAAGTAGCAAAAAGGAGAGAAAACAAGGTGGTCCAATTGATCAATTGAGCATGTATTGAGGTTCCAAATCAAGATATGAATCCATAGCAATCATCCCCAAGTAAGTAATATTTATAGAGTTGAGTTAATTGATAAATTCAGAAACTAGGGTTTATATAACCTAATTGGAGATTTTGGATAAAGGTGTTTTAAGCTTAACTAAAGATGATAAGGAATAAGGGTTTATGTCTCTATATTGGTTTACGTTTAATTTGGGTATAGAAAGTGTTTTTTTTTGGTAAAAGGTCAAAAGACCCGGTAAATACATTACTTCAAAAAACGTTTAAGTACAAAGGATATGGGTGATTCCCGTATCTCAGCCCGTTACATAGGCGGTAAAGCTTACATAACAGATACTTCCAATTCTCTAAATAAGAAAAGACCACTACTCAAAAAATACCATTAGACTCCTATGAAAACAAAATTACTTTCTACCAAGACCTTGGAGCTTGATACCATACGTGTCATATAAAGCATCTAAATTTCCTGGAAGATCATAGACCTGCTCCGCATAGTCATCATAATCATAGTCATCATAATCATCGTCACGATCATGACCACCACCAAAAAGGTTCATGGACTCATCAAATGTATTTACAACCTCGTCTTCATCACTGTATGAGACGACAATCTCTCCCACCTTAGAGAATGGGTTAACCCTCTTAGTAGAAGAAGTAGACCCCGGATAATCAACCTTTTGAATAGGGTGACCATCATCATCAACAAGAGTATCTTTCCCATCAATAAGTAGCTTTTCAATCTTCCCAATTTTCTCGACTAAAGTAGTAGAATTACCTTCCTTTGTTCTAAATGAATCACTCACAAGTGGTACCTGTGATGCATTACCAGTCTCTAAAGACCCAACCTCCTTAGCTTCCTCTAGTATACCAGAATTCACATCATTAGTCACTTTATTGGTAGGAATACCAAAGTCATCAGTATCATCCATATGAAGGGCATCAAACCGTTTTGATGTAGCAATCTTCGTATCACTTATACTAGCCACATCAGCAGCCTTCGTACCGCTAGTACTAGCCACATCAATAGACTTCTTCTTAGTGGCATCCACATTATTGGGTGTAGTAGGAGGCGCTTTGGGTTTATATTGCATCTTCTTCCCCACAACAGGTTTATTAAAACCTCCCTTACTTGGATCATATTGACCACCATTATTACTCTTCTTCTTATTATTAACCGTTTTAAAACCATCATTAGCACATGGAGTAGGCTGAATAGTAGGTACAACATACTTAGGATAGTTAACCAAAGTATGACCAAAAATCTTACACTTATCACAACGAGGCGGTTTCCACTCATATTCAACCCGAATCTTCTCAATAGTCGAACCCGTCCCATTAAGGAAAGGTATCTCAATATTGAGGCTATCCCTAAGCATCTCATCCGCCATTACTTCAATCATGCACCTAGAAAAACTACTACGGCCCCATGATTCTTTACACATTTGGCTAGTAAAAGTATCTAACCTTTTGGGCGTGCCAATCAATGTAGCAAAGAGAGTAAGACCGTCATCAGAAAACATAGCAAGAGGAACATCATGGAATTTAACCCACACCAGGATGTTGGTCAAATCCTCTTTAAGCAAGTTGGTGTTCAAGGTCCATGGTTTAAGAATAATAGGTACATTTCTAATCAACCAAAGACCATTTTCAAGGACATCATCAACACCTTTCTTCGAATTAAACTTAAAGAAAAAGAACCCCTTTGCATTCATCATAACCTTTTGTATACCATACTTAGCCCACGCATTGCGAACATAATAATCAACAACAGGAAAAACAAGGCGTTGGCCAAGGAAATACCCCTAAAGAGTACTCTCAAATCTAAGATTCACCTCTTCCACTACTTTCATCGGGACAGCAAGATCAACTCCAGTCTTCTTATTGCTACATTCCAATCTACGAAAGTTTGACACATGTTGCTTAGGTTCATTGGAAGTAGCACCCGCATAAGAGGCCGACTTTACTCCAGTACCATTCATATTAGTAGGCTGTCCTATACCACTCGGATTTTGGGAGTCAAAATTGGTAACCTTGCTAGCATCAATCTCAAGTTGAACTTGACTCATGGCTACTTCAAAATTCTTACGCGCAATAGATACCAATTGCTCCACATTAGGCTAGTATGGATTACTAGATTTACAACCATAAAGAGATGGATCAGAATTAGCATTACCACTCATAATAGTAGGCTGATCCAAGCCTCTCATAGTGTTAGAATCAGAAGCATGCGTGAGGACAACCTCAGGTGATTGAGGCTGATTAAACATAATAGAAGAGGCTACCCCAGTTGGATTCAAATCCACTTGCTTAGCAGCAGCTCCAAAACAAACCTTAGGATTGTTTACCACGTTATCCTCAGCACTTGATGTACCAACATTATCCATAGAAGAGTCAATATCATCAATAGTTGATCCAGGTTATGCCACAGATTCAGAATTAGGGTTACGAACCACCCTAACAGCCTTAGGTGGCTGATTACCACCATAGGTACCTTCATCTCGTCCCATTAACTTACCCATTCGAGCACCAAATTCGGATTGAGAGATATCATATATCTCCATGACCTTCCCTTTCAGATCCTGATCGGCCTGACCGACGGGTATCTCGTTGATGAAATCGGCTAAGAGTTGTCCTTGACCGCGTTTCATGGTAGATATGTGATATTATAAGCTCCTAGCTCCACGGAGTACTTGGCTAACAGCCCAGAAGATTCTGCCTTGTTCAATATCTGTTTGATGGGTTGGTCCATTATGACCTTTATGGGATAGGCTTCAAAATATCGTCTCAACCTTCTAGATAGGTGTAAGAGAGCTAAAGCCAACTTTTCTACCAGGGCATATTCCTTTTCGGCTTCATGTAGTGTTCGGCTAACATAGTGTACTAGAACCTGCCGTCATTCCCTTTCTACCAGCATTACCCCATTCATTGATTCTTTTGTTGCCGCTAGGTATAAGTACATGTCTTCTTTTGGTTTTGGTGTTGTCAAGCAAGGGATTTCTAATATCATCTTCTTCATTTCTTGAAAAGCCATTTCGGCCACATCTGTCCATCGGTATTCATCTTTGTTCTTCTTGGTGATGTTTTTAAGAGTTTCGAAGAAATGCAAGGACCTTTCGGCAGACTTGGATAGAAAATGATTCAAAGCGGCCATCTTGCCACTTAGGCTTTGCATTTCTTTGAGTGATTTTGGTGATTGCATATCGGCAATTGCCCTAATCTTCTTGGGATTTGCTCTGATCCCCTCTAAGCTTACCATGTACCCAAGGAACTTCCCTTCTTCCACACCGAAGGAACACTTCTTGGGATTCAGCTTAATATTGATTTTTCGAAGGTTGTCAAATGTTTCGGCGATATCAGCCAATAGTTCTTTTTCCGTTCCGCTCTTGATTACCATATCGTCCACATATGCTTCCATGTTCCGATCGATCTGTGACCGGAAGGCAGTGTCCACCAGACTTTGGTATGTTGCTCCGGCATTCTTCAATCCGAACGGCATCTTGATATAGCAATATGTTCCGTGTTTAGTGTAAAAGGCCATCTTTTCTTCGTCTTCTTTGGCCATTTAGACTTGGTGGTACCCTTTATAGGCATCTAGGAAGCATTTATACCGGAACCCCAATACTGATTCGATTTTCCAGTCGACTTCAGGTAGCGGATAGTAGTCTTTTAAGCAAGATGAATTAAGGTTTTTGAAGTCGATGCACATTCTCCAGCTATCGTTCGGCTTTTTAACTAATCCTGGGTTTGAGATCCATGGGATACCACACGGGTCTGATGATTCCGGCCTTTACCCATTCCTCCACCTCTTTGTTTATAGCTTAGTTCTTTTTCTCCGAGAAGATTCTCTTCTTTTGAGCAATTGGCCTGGACGTTTACATTGAGCATGTGTTCAGTGATCCTTCGGGGCACGCCTGTCATGTCTGATGGTTCCCATGCGAAAACATTCTGGCTGTTTTTAAGCAATGGTATCAGTTGTCTCCTTCCTTCCTTAGAGAAATTTTTTCCTATCATTACCAGCTGGTCCGGATATGCCGGATGAACCATAATTTCTTTGGTTTTTGTGACTTGATCTGCTACCACAGTGGTGGCCGGAGGTACTTCAGTTTTGGTTTCTCTTTCCAACAATTTCTTCCAACTTCATGCATTCCGCAATGATGACTGACCGGGTAACCAAGGTGGCTATGCCTCTCAGTGTTGGGAATTTCATCATTGAATGTATTGTCGAGGGGATAGCCCTTAGCTTTTTGATTCTTGATCATCCCAGTATAATGTTGTAAGGGGAGCGAGACCTTACCACTGCGAATTTGATGGTCTTTCGGCGATATAGCCCTTCACTACCGAAACATACTTCCAATTCGATTTTACCCAGTGGTTTTATAGATTCTCCGGCGAACCTCACCAGAGGTGTATTGGTTTCTTTTAACAGAGACCGTATGGTGGAGTCTAGATTTTCGAAGCAGTGCTCATACATTACCTCCACCGATGCACCCTGATCCACGTATACCATTCGAACGGTATATCCTTCTATTTCAGCCTCAACAATTAGTGGTTCATCGGAAACATCTCTGGGCAGGATTGGGGGAAAACTAATGGAGGCATTCATTCACTCATCTTCCTGGTCTATGAGTTTGCGTTTTCGTCCACTCTCATGGTATCAGACCATATTGATGATTCGTCCTCTATTGGTTTGATTTGCTTCTCGGCGGGATCCTATCTCTTTGCCGGACATCCTTGATCAGATGGTCGTGTTTACCTGTCTCCATTGCTTTCTTCAGTTGTTCTTTCAACTTGTGACAATCGTTTGTAAGATGTCCTTTCTCCCCGTGATAGTCATAGTACTTGTCCATATTTTCTCTTGCTGGTCTCCCTCTTAACACGGATGGTGCCGAAAGTTTGAGCTAGTGTTCAGTAGCCAAAATTTCTTTAGGAGCTTTGGTAAGTGCGTTCAAATCTATCGGCCTGGTATCCCTCCGGTATGCATTATTACGACGATAATCCGCTCGATAGTCTGCTTGATTGGTGTTAGCATTTCTTCATAGGCCGTAGGATGCATAATAATCATTTCGACGGGGTCTGAACTCTTCACGATGGTTACCATGTCGATGATCCCCCCTAAAAGGGGCTCGTTGAGTGTTTTCGTCATTCCTATTGTTGTAAGGATTGTGGTGATGATCCCTTTTGTAGTTGTCTATCTTTTCCCCTCTCGGCACTTCGGTCGACCGGTATGCTTTTTCAGAACTGATGAAATCATGAATCCTTGTCATCATTTCAGTTACTGTTCGAGGGACCTTTTCAGAGAACCTTTTTGCTAGCTCCGGACACTTGCAACCATCGACGAAAGAGGATATTTGCATAACTTCTGGGACGCCTGATATGCGGCTAGCTTCATCTGTCCATCGCTCTTTGAACTCATGCAAAGCTTCGTTGGCCTAACGGACAATCTTTGTGATTTCCATTAGATCCCTGATATACTTCCTTCGGAGGGCAAATCTCTGCACGAATTGCTCGTTTAAGGCATCCTGTCGGAAACGTAAAAGTGATAATTATAAATGCAATCAAAGAGAGATCTCAGTGATCATCCCTTAGAAGGAGATTGTTGGGAACGCTTGAAGTGACGATCATTGTCGAGTCAATGTGTCTTTTAATATAATCATGTAATAGCTCGTTAGATTGGTAAAAATATAGTCTACGTGATAGTAGAAGTGTGCTGTCTAGTTTTGTCTGAGTATTTAAGTTAATGTTGAATGTGTGAGATATGTAAACATGGTACACTTCCTTATGTTAAAGATATGTATGACTATATATGCTTGTAACCTCTCATTTGAGATGTGTTGGTTCACATAGAATAAGAAATTCTCTCTTATTTCCTCTCTAGTTCTTTATCTCTCTAACCATATTACCTTTCTCTCTGTAGATCTTAAACATGTGTGAAATGATGTAAAAATAGGACCTAACACATCCCAACTATCGATACTTCCCCGCGGGAGACGATCAAACCATCCCCTAGCCGAATCGCCCGTAGTCTGTTGAAACATCATACACCATATTGGCATGGGCCATGCACCTTGGTTGGCCGCTCCTTCGAACCTTGTGATGTAGTCCTTTGGATCAATAGACCCATTGTACATCTTTAGATGAGAGGGCATTATATACTTTACGTTCTTTGGTCCTAAGAAGTCAATAATCCTTCGGGTGAAGGGACTCTTGGACGCTGCTTTGAAAGGCTTGGATAGGTCGTCTATCGGCTCTTCCTCGGCCCTCTTTGCTCCAGTTTCTTGGGATTCTTCTTCATCAAAGTCGAGCTCTATGGGTTTGATTGGTGTTCCCCCTCCGGTATTGTGTTCTTTGATTAGGGCCTTCGGTGTGGTAATATGACTTTGGATTTGTTCTACACTGTCTTGGTTGTTATCGTTGTTTTTTCTACTGCCTTCTGGCGTTTCTGGTATAGGACCCGTCATTTCTTAGCTTTGGTAAAATGAATAACGGGTCCCACGGATGGCGCCAATTTGTTGAGGTAAAATCCTGCCTTTAACCCGGACAAACAAAATAGGTCCTTCGGATTATCCTCAGGTCCTATGAATGGGTTAAAGGTCCTTCGGATTCCTACAAAACAGACACGTCCGTTAGTCTCGCCCCGGGATGTATCCCAGGACCAACCTCCGGCGTGAGGATAAGTATATGTTTTTAGAGAGAGAAAGTATATATGAAAGTTTAGTGAGTGAAAGAATTAGTTACCATAAGGTGAAGATTTCTCCTCTTTATATAGGCGAGGAACATTTGTCCTTACCGACCGTTTGCACATATTTTTTGGGTTTGTACACTTTCCTTGTCGTTCGCTCATCCATATCCCACTATCGTGTACTTTGTGTACTATTTGTCCTTAGGTTTGCGTAGTTATCGCATATCCGGATGGTCGGGTGATCCGGGGAAACGAAACCGTCCGGATAGTAAAGTCGTCCAGATATTATCCGGACCGTTCGGTGTGGGTCCATCGGACACATACGCCAACACCACCAGGGTGGTCCCTTTGTCAATGCTGTGAAAGTGTAGGTGAAAACGATAGCAACAATATCTTAACTGGTCTAGATCAATCAGGAAGGTAACAAATAAATAAATAAATAAATAAATAAATAAAAATCGGAAGAGATGATTCGCAGGGTAACATAACTTGCAGTAAGATAATTGTAACAAGCATAAATGCCCAAACATGAACAACTGTATATTTAACTTGGTTTCCTAAAATTACATGCAACTTCCAATCTTTCGCTAGTCTATTCATTCCATCAATATACCCCAAATCCACCGGCTTTACTGGGATCCAGGATTGTGAATAAAGAGGTGATCTCAACATTATTGTGAGGAGCACAAATTATAATAAGGGAAACTTCATATGCTCCTCTAGAAAAGGGTGTTACTTTTAGACTTTATTGCTAGCTCTCCCATCCCAAGTTTTGTACTAAAACATTTAGTTCTATATAACATCTTCTATGTACAATTCTTAACCGAAAGATAAAAAGTGTAACCATTAAAATGCTCTTGGTACTGCTCAACAAGTTCATAATGTGTAAGGAACATAGGGTTCCACTTGTGTTTATTGATGTAAATAAATTTTGAGTTTTCAGTGGAACATAGGGTTCCACTTGCCCTTAATAATTAAGGGGGTCGCCTTATGATTTAAGGGGGCCGCCCATTTAGTGATTCCCAGATTGCCAGAAAAGGATTTTTGGTAGTGAATTGCAGAAAGGTTGTGTTTTTGGTTTCAAACAAGCCCAACTCTTTGAGGCAATTAAGCATATACTAATTATGTAGGCAATTATGTAGCCAAAGCATGTTAATCAAAGAGATTAAGTAAACAAGCATTTTCATTTAGCATGCAAACATACTCATTAAGCAAGTAAAATATAAGTGCTAGGAAACAATAAGCAACATCAAGTATTTCATAACTACATAACTAGGAGGATTAATCCTAATGTGTATCAATGTACAATAAGTGGGTAGTTATGATAGCATGGATTTCTAGACTTGTTACAAACAAAGTCTTAATGAACAAACCATGGTCCTCTTGATTTGATTTAGTTCACTTATAAGTGTCATTTATATAAATATAAATGACAAATATGAGATCACCATGCATGATTTTAAAAGAGACGTTTTTAGTATTATTCAACAATGTTTGAAAGTAAGTTTTCACTTAGATGTGAGAGTTATTTGAATAAAATAGATTGAGTTTTTACTTCAAAATATGTGAATGAACGGTAAAGAATATTTTCCCAATCTTTAGTTTTGATCAAAACAAAATTGTGGATATTGATAGTGAAAACATGTTATTTAAAAGTGGGATAGTTATTTGAAAAACTATTTTCCAAAATGTGAGGTTTTTGCATATTTTTAGAGATATTAGATTTTTGACAACAAATATCATAAATCAAATATTTTAAAAAATGTTTATTAAAGATCTCATGCTCAAGAGGATTGGTTAAGCTTATTATTATCTCATGCTATCGTTTCTACATATCCTATGATCCTAAAGGAAATGAAGACGATAATTTATATGTTAGATGCGAGAGTTTTGAATGGGGTATAACCTAACATCTATAGTTCCTTTGTTTTCGCACGTTTATCTAACTTAATGCCATAGTCTACGAGAGCTTGTTTCATCCATAGTTTTCTTACGCGAGGGATCTAATCCTACTTCTATATTAACGATCGATCCACTTAACTCATTTCACTTCATCACCATGAGTTTGCTAATAGTGGATATAGATGATTTCCATTTTTTATTTCGTTTGGCAATGAACAATTTTATCTTATTCCTAGGAGAGTCAACCAATGATGTTTCTAGGTTACAATAATATAAGCTATTATGTACACATATATGTATAGCTAAGCATTAATCTAACTAATCATATATCTAAGCATGCAAATTATAGTGATGAACTTAAAAGAAACGCGTACCTTTTAGTCTTCAATGGAATATCTTCAAGCACTTCAAGTGACCATGTTGACTTATAGAAGTCATTTGTAGATGATATTCCAACTTCTTCCAAGATTGACAACTTAGCCACTTGGTCCCCATTGTCTCATTGGTCCAAAGTTGTTTGGTCCAAACATATTTAACATTTGGTTAGGATGCATGTATGGTGGTAATATTTCCCAAGGATTGTAACTTGGTTGACAATTCCACATTTGATTTCTAGTGTTATTGTAATATTGTCTATTTTGATTTCTTCTAGGTTGAGGTGTTTTAGATCTTGGATGATGATTGTTAGGTTTTCTTGGTGGCGGAGTTTTAGATCTTAATTTAGGTTTAGAGGATCCTACTTCGGTCTTTAAGGATGGTTTATAAAAAGTTTTTACTTTTTCATCATTCGCAATGGGTATTTTTCTATCTTTTGTAAGTATATACTTAGGATTTGATTCTAATAATTTTTGTTTACTAGATTCACATTCAAACTTTATACTTTTATTTTCACTAGTTGAAGTTAATCCTAGACCGGTTTTATCTCCCGAAGTTTCTTGAACACTTATTATTTTCTTAAGTGGGTTACTACAATTTTTAAACTTGTCAAGTTTGAAAATTTCATTTTTAAGTTTTTCGTTTTCATTTTTAACCACTAAGCATGTTTTACATTTTATAAAAACGTCTTTTCCTTTTTCCAAATGTTGTAGTTTAATTTTTAATTCGAGTACTTCATTTTCTAATAGATTATTAATATGTTTTAGTGACTTAATTTTAGCTATAACCTTTTTACCTAATATGCATAACCTATTATATTCACTATCTAGGTCTTTTTGGTCTAATGATAAATTTTTGTCACTAAAGTATTCGGTTTCGGAACGTACCTCGCTTGATGTCTTAGCCATAAGATACTTTTCTTCATTTGTGGTTTCTTTCTTGTCCTCATCGCTATCACTCCAAGCACCTCTGATAAACGCCTTTTGATTTTGATCTCTTGATATCATTAGACACTTACCGATGAGATGATTTGGATTGCCACATTTAAAACACTTCCTTTCATTATATGGTTGCCTAACATATCTTCCTCGTCTTTTGATGAATTTCTTGAAGTCTCGTACGGCCGTAGCATACTCTTCATCACTAGAGTCCTTTTTAGCTCTCAACGCAATTGATTTGCTTTGCTCCCTTTTTCCTTTGACCATCTCGGAGTCTTTCTTTATTATTTCTTCGTAGACCTTTAAGTTACCGATCAATTCATCAAGTTGTAGAGTTGACAAATTCTTTGATTCTTCAATAACCGTGACTTTAGCTCGCCATTTTGGATGAAGAGCCCTAAGAAATTTCCTAACAAAATTCTTACTAGAAAAATTCTCATCAAGTGCTTTTAAACTTGTGATAATGGTGTTAAATCTAGCAAAAGCATTATCTATTGATTCCTCCTCCGGAATCGTAAATTGTTCATATTGTTGAACAAGAAGAACTATTTTGTTATCTTTAACTTGACTATTACCTTGGTGAGTGATTAGTAAAGAATCCCAAATTTCTTTTACGGTTTTACACATAAAAATTCTTTCATATTCTTTGCGTGGTAACGCATTATAAATAACCATTTTAGCCTCATTATTTTTTGATAGTTTCTTTTTCAAATTATCATTTTGTTTTTCAAAAGATACAATTTCATCATTTTTAGTTTTAAAATTATATTGAATAGGAGGAAAATCACCAAAGGTAATAACATGCCAAAGATCTAGATCCTTTGATTTCACATAAGTTTCGAATCGATTTTTCCAATATAAAAATCCATCACTTTCAAATAGTGGTGGTCTTTGCATAGATTGCCCTTCTAAATATTTTTCAGATTCCATAGATCGTTACAAGTTTTAAAATACAATATATTTTAAAAATCTTGCTAGACGTGGTTCCTGATACCAATTGTGGAAAACTAGAAGGGGGGGTTGAATAGTTTTACTTCTTTTTAATTTTATTATGAAAACTTAGTTTAGTTTTAAAACCTTGTTTGCTTTTAAAACTTTGATTCAATCTTATGTGAACTCAAATTTTGAACAATATGAACAAGTATATCAAAGTATGAACAATAATAATAATGTAAGTTATGTATGTGAAATCAACACATGTATAATATAAACAATTATAGTTATATATGAGAGATAAGTACGTAATCGTTTATTTTATAATCCTTAGTTATATTTTGTATATCTAATGCTGTTCCAAAAAAAAAGTTATATTTTGTATGAAAACTATACTTGATCGAAATGATCAATTATATGTATGTAACTTTTTTAGTTTGATTGTAAAAACTTTGTTTTGTGAATGAAACTTTCGTTTGATCTTTAAGTAAAATCAATACTAACACTATATGAGCAACTATATATATATATACGTCTACGTCTACAAAAGTAATAACGATATAAGCAAGATAATATGTAAGATATGGAAAGATCTAACCGCGAGACAAAGGATTTATAGTGGTTCGGCTACAAGGACACCTTCCTTGTCCTACTCCACTCCTTGAGTCACCTACTCGAGAGTTTTCTTCACTATGTCAACAAGCTCTTTATGGCGGAGAAACCTTACACACCAATATACACACCACAACTTCGTCACAACTTATTCACACCTTCTACACAACTTCTTCACACCTAGTCACTACTTAATCACAACACTACTTCTTCACACCTAGTCACTACTTAATCACACCACTACTTCTTCACACCTATCTATCTTCACAACTATCTACTTTACAACAATCTTCTTCACAACTATCTACTTCCCGACTTCTCTACTTCACAACAATCTACTACGCAATCTCTCTATCTACACACCTTGCTAATCTATTTTCTATCAAGTATTCACAACTAGTTACACAAAGAAATAGATATAATGGATGATGCTCTAACAACTTGGATGTGGAGGTCACAACAAGTTGTAATACTTCTTCTCTTGGTAGATTGAAGTATTCTTCTCTTGCACTTAAAAGGTAGAGGTTTGGATCACTTTGAAATAAAGATTTATGTATGTATGATCAAAGGATTTTAGAGAATAGAAATGAGATCTAGAACAGAAAGTTTTGGGGTGCAAAAGGTGAGAAAAATCTGTGGAATGAACTAGTATTTATAGGGGAGAAAATACTGTTTGGGAGCGTGGCCGGTCCCCTTAATTGTCTGGCCGGTCCCCTTAATTTACTAGCCGGTCCCCTTAATAATTAAGGGGGCCGCCTAACAAAAAAAAAAAAAAAAATTTCTTCAGAATTTTTGTTTTTTTGTGGGGAAGGTTTTTCCTGAATAGTATAGCCGTTTTTTGGGTAGAAATTTGAATTCAAAATATTTATTTTGAATAAAACATTTCTTTATAAATACAAAAACATTTTGTGTAAGTTTAAAAATGTTTGTCCCACTTTATAAAAAATGTAAGGTTTGTAAAAATAAAAATTCCTTTGATTATAAAATGCATTAAGCACTTTGTTTATTCATACCTTAAGTGATTTGGATGTAAAGTGAATATTTATCACTAAATACTTGTTTACGTCATAATTTTTAGCTCAATGGGTTTACGTTTGGTGATTATCAAAACATAGAGATATCGATAAATGTTAATAATGTTTTTAGACATTATTTATATCAACAGTTCATGTTTCTTAAGACGTTCAAGCATGTCATACAATGGAAGTCTGCCAGTTTTCTTAAGCCTAACGTCGGAATCATTCATCCATTACAACTATAAACAAGCAATCAACCTATAATCAACATCTAGGTTTCATTACATCTAAGCAAACACACAAGAGATCTAGCATAGCATGTTAAAATCAAGACAAGCGTAAAATATATTCAAACAACATATAGACATATTGAATGAATTGAAAGGATACTTATCTCAATTGAACATGAACGATTTCAAGGGGTGAAAATCCTTGAAAATACTGTTACAAACGAGCTAGGGTTTATTCAAGTTGACCCTAAAATTCTCCTCCCCTTTTGAATGAAAATTACAAAGACTATATATAGATTTACTAAGGTGACGGCGTCAAGAAGAAACTTCTGACACCGTCAACCCGCCGCCAAAAATATAATCGGATTGGCTAGATCCAGATCTGACGCTGTCATGTGTAATGCTGCTCTGGGCCGTCACCACTTTTACTCTTGACGGCCTTGATTTGACGCCGTCACATTTCTTCTGGACCGTCACCAAAAATGCTCTTGACGCCGTCATCAAATTGCTCTTGACGCCGTCAGGTACTGTTCCCAGCAAGAAAAATTAAGACTTTGCCGTTTTCTTCACTTTTATGCTCCAAAAACGTCCAAAATGCTTCATTTTCTAGAATTCACTCCCAAAGTACCTAAAACTACAAAAGGAACGATTTAGGGCAATATTTGATCAAATAAATTCGAATTCCGGCTTAAATGACTCCCTAAAAACGGATCATTTTTCGCCTCATCATATATGCAAATAGGAGAATCCACAAAGTACCTATTTACTTTTTGCACGGATTTGTGTCCTATTCGCTCGTTGTTTGGGGGGCTACCCCAACGGAGGTGAAAGTCAAATCGCTAGTTACTTGGGCTGATGATGTTGCTCTTAACGTTGGGTCCAAAAAAGGTTTTTGATGTAGTTAGTATAGTCGGTTTTTGGACTATATGGAGTTTTCGTAATATATAAGCTCCATTTTGAAACAAGTAAGCCTCACAAGGATGACATCTTTGATTATATTCGCTCTGTTTCTTATTTTTGGATTAGTAATAGGAGCGATAAATGTAAGATGTCATGGGATCGGTGGTTGTACCTCCCTAATATGGCTTCTAGTACTTTGTAATTTTTTTTCCTAGCATCTTTCTAGTTTTTCAATATATCCTTGCCGTTCGGAAAAAAAGAGGGAGACACCTTTTTTCTTCTCCGGAAATAAATCCCGATTTCCTAAACTTTGATGTTATAGATTCAAATAAAAAAAATAGTTATTTAATAACATTTGTACAAAGTGTTTCAAACTACTAAGACTTAAAATATTTACATGGAATAAGATGATGCTACTAATAAAATGAGCGTGGTTAACAAAATTAAAATTTCAATTCCAAGCAAGTGTGCTTCTAGTGATCATATTGTCTTTTTGTTAAGAAAAAAGGTACCAAAACATTTAAACTAAAGATCGATTTTGAAATCTGTCTCCTCCTTTACGACTTTTCATTTGTGCACACTTTTCTTTAAGCAAGTATTATATTAAGGAAAATGATTACAAAATAATCGTGACTCACGAAAATCTCAAGATGTATATAGATAAAGAGGGGAAAAAAATATTGTACGCGTATAATAAGATAGCAACTTTTGTGAATAAAGTGGAACAATATGATATACCGAAGACTGCTGACAAAGGCTTCCCTCCCCTAACTTGGCAAGGTTGAAGAACCTTTGTGGCTCTGTATACCAACCTACCAGGGTGGTCCCTTTGTCAATTCTGTGAAAGTGTAGGCGAAAACGATAGCAACAATATCTTAGCTGGTCTAGATCAATCAGGAAGGTAAAAAAATAAATAAATAAATAAAATAAATAAAAAAACTGGAAGAGATAATTCGCAGGGTAACATAACTTGCAGTAAGATAATTGTAACTGTATATTTAACTTGGTTTCCTAAGATTACCTGCAACTTCCAATCTTTCGCTTGTCTATTCATTCCATTAATATACACCAAATCCACCGACTTTACTGGGATCCAGGATTGTGAATGAAGAGGTGATCTCAACATTATTGTGAGGAGCACAAATTATAATAAGGGAAACTTCATATGCTCCTCTAGGAAAGGGTGTCACTTTTAGACTTATTCCTAGCTCTCCCATCCCAAGTTTTGTACTAAAACATTTAGGGTCCGCTTGGTTCAAAGTGGGAAAAGTGAAAGGGTAAGGGTAATAGAATGCAAATGAATGAGTGAGGTGGGTAATCAATATCTTACCCCCCCAATTTACTCTATAATGGTTGATTACCCAGTACGGGGTAATCAATCCCTTACCTCTAATTAACCAAGCACAAGTATTTGAGGGAGGTTGGCCCAAATCAATAACTTACTCATTCCTCACCCCCTCTTAACCCCCCACCAAGCACCCCCTTAGTTCTATATAACATCTTCTATGTACAATTCTTAACCGAAAGATAAAAAGTGTAACTATTAAAATGCTCTTGGTACTGCTCAACAAGTTCATAATGCGTAAGCAACATAGGGTTCCACTTGTGTTTATTGATGTAAATAAATTTTGAGTTTTCAGTGGAACATAGGGTTCCACTTGCCCTTAGCTAGAACATAAACATTTTACCACTCTTTTCAGCTAATACTTTTGTATTCTGTTTACATAACTGCTAACCCTTGATGGAGGTCTGGTGTGACTGTCTACTTAATACCTCCCCACTACCCTGCTTCGGCCGAATTGGGTATTTTGTTGTTACATAACATCTAACCAATTTAATCTAATATATAATTTTGAGGTCTTACAATAATATCTGCATTCTAGAAAAAAAGACATAATCAATTTTGGTTTTATGCAATGATGAGGCCTCAGGATATAATAAGCAAACGACTTAATAAAAAATATGTAAACACTGACCAATAGCTAGTAATAACATATCATAAGCAAACACTTAATACAAAATAATATGAACATTGACCAATATCTAGTACTGTAGTAAGGTTTTAAAAAAAGACGCAGTATTTGTCCTCAGTATCATGATAGTATCATTTTAATCTTTTATTAAATATATTAATCATTTTTAATGTTGCATTATTTATTATCCTATTATGTTAATTCAACTTTATAACCCAATCTCGAAACAAACTTTTCATCACAGAAAAATGGAACAATATGACTTGATATACTATGCAACTGCATTGCTAGCCACTGTGGCACTCCTCCGCTTTGCCCGCCACCTCCGCCAGCCCACCACCAAACTCAACCTTCCTCCCGGCCCCAAACCATGGCCCATTATTGGCAACCTCAACCTTATGGGTCCACTTCCTCATCGTTCAATCCATGAGCTCTCTAAAAAATACGGACAGATCATGCACCTCAAATTTGGGTCAAAAAGCGTGGTCGTGGGATCCTCAGTGGAGATGGCGAAAGTCTTCTTGAAAACAATGGACGCCAACTTCGCGGGTCGCCCACCAAATGCTGCTGGAAAATACACAGCTTATAATTACTCTGACATCACATGGTCCCCTTATGGACCTTATTGGCGACAAGCTCGTAAAATGTGTGCTGTGGAGTTGTTCACTGCGAAAAGGTTGGAGTCGCATGATTATATTAGAGTAGAGGAAACGAAGTCTCTTTTAAAGACGGTTTATGAGTTGTCAGGTGAGGAATTTGTGTTAAGGGATGTATTGTACACGTTGAGCTTGAATGTGATCAGTCGGATGGCGTTGGGGAAGAGATACTTAGATAAATCGGACATCGGGGAGATTAGTGGGGAGGAGTTTACGAAGATGATTGGTGAGTGGTTTGTGTTGAATGGAGTGCTTAATATTGGAGATTGGATACCATGGATAGATTTCATGGATCTGCAAGGGTACGTGAAGAGAATGAAGGCGGTGAGCAAGAAATTTGATCAGTTTCTTGAGCACGTGTTGGACGAGCATGAAGAAAAGAGGAGGGCTGAAGGGGATAGTTTTGTTCCTAAGGACATGGTTGATTTGTTGTTGCAGATTGCTGATGATCCCACTATTGATGTTAAGATCGAGAGACATGGTGTGAAGGGTTTCACTCAGGTACCATCCCCCTCTGGAAAATATGTTTTTATGAATATTTGTCGTCAAATAATCAGTTTTGACCCAACATCGTTAATTTATGTTTTCGTATCAGAATAATTAACCATTATAAACACAAATCTAAAGCCAGTGATATATCTGTTATTTTATTTATCTTAGCGAGCAATGAACACTTTTCCACATGTACAGGACTTGCTTACCGGTGGAACAGAAAGTTCAGCGGTAACAGTGGAATGGGCAATTGCGGAACTCCTAAAGAAACCAGAAATTTTCAAAACTGCCACAGAAGAGCTCGATCAAGTGATAGGTCGAGATAGATGGGTGGAAGAGAATGACATGCTGAACCTGCCATACATAAGGGCAATTGCTAAGGAGACAATGAGATTACATCCAGTGGCACCATTATTAGCTCCAAGAAAGGCAATCGAAGACTGTAAAGTTGATGGTTATGATATTCCAAAAGACACATGCGTGATGGTTAACGTAAGGACCATAGGAAGGGATCCGCAGTTGTGGGATAAACCCGAAGAATTTTGTCCTGAGAGATTTATTGGAAAGGAAATGGATGTGAAAGGTAATAATTTAGAGTTATTGCCTTTTGGTGCAGGGCGAAGGATGTGTCCTGGTTATAGTTTAGGACAAAAAATAATCGAATCAAGCTTGGCTAATTTGCTTCATGGGTTTAATTGGAAATTACCCGATAAAATGACAAAAGAAGATTTAGAGATGGAAGAAATATATGGAATAACGACTCCTAAAAAAGACCCACTTGTCACAATTGCTAATCCAAGGCTTCCACTCGAAATGTATTAGTTGTGATCATATTGCAGCTTCCAAGTACTACTTTTAAAAGTTAAAAGCTATAGTTATCGCAATAAAGCTATACAAATAAACTTTACTAAGATCTTCTTTTTATTTGCTTATTCTATCAGGTACTTAGAGACCTACAATGAGTTATATCAGTTATATTATAACTCTATATGTTGTATAATTATATCTATATTTTTACTAGACAATCTCTCCTCCAAACTTCAAAGCTTTCAATTAAAAAAAAAGTAAGTATTTAGAGCAGTATACAATTATACATGCTAATGCAACATGCACAATGCCACAAACATCTTAGAAAGAAGTACATTATCAACCAAATTTCTACTATAACCCAAGCTAGTTATTTACTAGGTTTATAAAGTGAAAAAAGACATTACAGGGGGTAAATGATTTGAATGAAAATAAATTATGTTGTGGAATATCAAGTGTTTGAAATACGAAATGATATATTTGTAGAATTGTTGTATCCGAATATAAAAGGATGTTATATGTATGAAAACATTGTTTATGTTATTAACACCTGACATGGACGGTCAACAGAACCTGGTGTCTGCATTTTTACAAACCGATCGTTTGCGAGCACACTACTTTACCTGGCCAAACCAGCCAACTTACTTCAGTTTTTGACGATCTTGTGTACACCCCTGCAACCAATGGATTGGGTGTTATTTTGGTGATGCTCTACTCAAGGGCTCAACCAGCGGGATCAACTCCCCTCGCAAATGAAAGGTTTAGAGTGGGTTGAATTTTGGAAGTATCCTATTTGACCTTTAAGAGCATTTGCAATGCCATCTAATATGTATTTGCTTTTTAATAAGCAAAATATATTTTTAGGTTAATCAATTTATAAAATATATTACTTGTCATATTTTTCAGTTCTATGTAGCAAACTAATTTTTGTGCAGATTGATGTACCAAAGTTGCCATTTTCATCGGTTAGATGTATTTTTTTACCTTCTCAAATGGTTGCAGGTTACCATACACCAAAATGAAAAACATGACAAGTTAACTACATTTATAAACGATTATCCCTGAAATTTTATTTTGGCCAAATCAAGATTTGGCATGATTGTAATTTGGGTTATTTGGCTAAAAATCAATATAACTAAATTTATATATATATATATATTACGTAATTAGAGTTAACCCGAAAATCGAACGGAATTCAAATTCGGTTTTCGGTTTAGTTAAATTAAATTTAAATTCGGTTCGGTTCGGTGTTCATGTATGTTCATTTTTTAGGCTAAATTTAAACGAACGAACACGAACAACCCTTCATTCGTATTCGTCAGGTTCGTTAATTTACAACTCTAAAGGTTTTGATTTGGGTGAGGTTGATTAGGGTTTTGTGATGGTGGGGTGATAAATGGAGGAGATGGAGTTCGTGTAAACAGAGTGCTTGCCATTGATTAAAGCTTGAGCTTTTGAAGTTTGGGATCGAATGGTAAGGTTTTAATTTAGTTCTAGCTTGTTTGTCTTAATGGGGGGAGGGAGGAAAACAATATTTTACTTAAACTAATCTATATTATATATAAAGAAAAAATCAAAAAGTGAAAGTAAAAAGTTGAAACTAAAAAAGAAGATGTTTAAAACATATGTTTTAAAAGAAAACTATTAATACACATTGAAAATTGGGTTGACCTGGTTTAATTTGACTCATTTTTTCGACCCAACCTGTCGTGTTGACCCGGTTTAATTAATTTACCTGTTTTTCGACCAGAATGGTTCAACCGGGTTTCAAAATATTATGTTTAATCCCTAAATTCTCAAACTTTTATTATATTTCGTTTATAACCTATAAACTTTTTTATCACAAAACTATCTACTGCTATAAAATCTCGTTGCTATGCATGAGTACTCTTCTAATAATGATAAAGGATAATCATATTTAAATGTATCCTACTTACCAACTTTTTTCAGTTTTGTGAACGAACTTTTTATTATTTATTTATTTATTTATTTTTGGCATGTGCAGATTGATGTACTGTAACTTGTCTGACGTGGCACAAACCGGCTAAGAAGGTAAAAAATAAATAAATAAATACATCAAACTGACGAAAATGGCAAGTTTAGTACGTCAATTTACAGAAAAATTAGTTTGCTACACAAAACTAAAAAATATGAAAAGTAAAATACATTTTTAAATGATTATCGCTATATTTTTTTATAACAAAGACATTTTCTTACAGTTATTTGCACGTTGCATTAATATAAGCTCATGAATAGAGAGTTTACACAAAAGATTATTCGGAAGCCTCATTTTAAAACTTCAATTTAAAGCCTTCAAAGGGCTTGAGCTGCCTGTGCGTTTTAGTGAGCACCACTTTTTGGTGTCTAATCTTCCGTCACTAGTTTGGTTCATGGACAAAAATTCACCGGCGAAGTGGCGAGTTATTTTGTACTTAATTAGTGACCAAACTATGGGTCGTCAACAGGTCACTAATCATGTTTTCTCCTTGTAGTGCCTAGGCTCTAAGTAGTCGAAGCATCCTCAATGGGAGGGAGCCAACGTGTCAATGGCGGCTCACGCATTGCGTGACTGAAAAAATTCGCTGGCGAGTTATTTAATTTGTTTATATATCTTAGCGAGCAATGAAAACTTTTCCACATGTATAGGACTTGCTAACAAGCTAAGTGGAACAGAAAGTTCAGCAGTAACAGTGGAATGGGAAATTGCGGAATTCCTAAAGAAACTAGAAATTTATAAAACAGCAACGGATGATGATCAAGCTCGATCTAGTGATGGGCCGATCGATATAGATGGGTGCAGTGGAAGAGAATGACATGCCCAACTTTCCATACATAAGGGCAATTGGAGATTTCATCCCGTGGCACCAATGTTAGCTCCAAGAAAGACACTCGAAGACTGTAAAGTTGATGGTTATGATATTCCAAAAGACATTTGCGTAATGGTTAACGTAAGGACCATAGGAAGAGATTCACAGTTGTGGATAAACCGGAAGAATTTTGTCCCGAGAGATTTATTGGAAAGGATATGGATGTGAAAGGTAATAATTTCGAGTTACTGCATTTTGGTGTCGGGCGAAGGATGTGTCATGTCCTGGTTATAGTTTAGGACAAAAGGTGATTGAGTCGAGCTTGGCTAATTTGCTTCATGGGTTTAACCAGAAAATACCCCATAAAATGACAAAAGAGGATCAACAGATGGAACAATACGTGTTAACGATCTAAAAAACACCCACTTATGACAATTGCTAATCCAAGTCTTCCACTCGAAATGTGCTCGTTGTGATCATATAAAGATGTGGTTCTATAAGGTTGAAAGTTATCACACGATATATCAATATGTACAATGTGTTTGTGTATAATAAAGCTTTGCTAATAAACTTTATAAATTTTCTGTTTTATTTGCTCATTTTATTAAGTGCCTAACTATGATCTGTTATGAAGTTTTAGTATCAAGTGATGATCAGTAAGGTCTTGATTGTATATTGTCTAGTTATAATCTAATCATTTTTCCACTTTGTCTCTTGGTTTAAATTCGTTGATGTTAGTATTTTTACATCAACCATCTCACGGAACATTTTAACCGTGAACGCTTCCTTTGCATAGTTGCATGAGTCTTCTTGTTGTTACATGTCGGGTGTGTTTGGCGCAAAGCGTTTAATAACAATTAGAAGCGGTGAATGTTGTGATTTTTAATGCCCGTTTGGCAAATTGCAAGTAGCGTTATCTATTTTTTTTAAATGCTCATTTTTCAACGCTTCATAACGTATCATTAGGAGTATTTAGCATTTAGATGCTGCTTTACACATTATAATTACAACTACAACTACTTTACTAAACATTATTATAAAAAAATACAACAACTGCTTACAGCTATAACTTACTCTGCTCAATGCTACTACTATTTTTCCTAAACACACTCATTTTCATTCAAATACTTCTTTATGTAATATGTCTAGTCACACATCATTTTCTAACAATAATGAATTTACCATCTTTAAAACACGATAGACACAATGTAATAATTCAAGCAACACGATTAATATGTACAATGGAGTTAAAGAAAAATGACAAGGTGTCGTCTAAAAAGAGATTCAATACATATTACCGAGAATATATCTATATTTATATTATAGATATTTGTTATTTTAAGCTACACATGTTAAGTTATTTATGATTTACTGTTCAAAAAAAAGTTATTTATGATTTAACTCACATTACAAATTAAATACATGCAAACTATTTAATTTAATAATTTTTATGAAAGTTGTTGTAAGTCGTGATCATATTAATATTTATCTTACTCCTAATAAATTTTAACAAGTTGATGTATTTTTAATTGACGTGAAATATTAATTTATATGTTTGGTAATACTGCACTTGATTTATTCAAATGTCCGGTATACATTAATACATGACCTCGTGGTTGTTAGTTGTTACGTCCAAGGATAGACCCACGTAGGAGCCGCGTATGAAACGGATCACGTCCCGATTACAAGGTGTAAACTGTTTTTTAAATATGTCCCTTCTTGGTACGTATAACCCCTGAATTTAGCTAATAATATTTTTATGATGCAACTTAGGTACTTATAAATCATTAACAAAAATTTGTGCATATATAACACTTTATGAACTTCTGGGTCCGTCTTTGGTTACTGGTTACGTCACCTTTACGACATTCAAATAGTTCAACAATTTCACTATAAGTATGTCAACATTTAACCCCTTTTTACGTACACTACCATAACATTACATGGAACAATATACCATTCTTACATCTTATGCACTTGCGTGGCTAGCCACGGTGGTGCTCATCCTCTTTGCCCGTCACCTCCGGCGTCCCACCACCAAGCTCAACCTACCCCCGGGCCCAAAACCATGGCCCGTTATTGGCAACCTTAACCTCATGGGCTCACTTCCTCACCGTTCTGTCCATGAACTTTCTAAAAAATATGGTGAAATCATGCACCTTAAATTTGGTTCAAAAAATGTCATCATAGGCTCCTCGGTCGAGATGGCTAAAGTATTTTTGAAAACAATGGACGCCAACTTTGCTTGTCGTCCAAAACACGCTGCTGGAAAATACACTACTTATAATTACTCCGACATCACATGGTCTCTTTACGGACCTTATTGGCGACAAGCACGTAAAATGTGTGCTGTGGAGCTTTTTAGCGTGAAAAGGTTGGATTCATATGAATACATTCGAGTGGAGGAAATGAAGTCGCTTTTGAAAAAGGTTAAAGAGATGTCGGGTGAGGAAATTGTGTTAAAAGATCTATTGGCGACCGTGAGTTTGAATGTGATAAGCCGAATGGTGTTAGGAAAGATTTACTCAAATGATGAAAAAGAGGGTGAGAAAACGATTGTGAGTGGCGAGGAGTTAAAGAAGATGATTGATGAGTTGTTTTTGTTGAATGGAGTGCTTAATATTGGAGATTGGATACCATGGATGGGTTTCATGGATCTTCAAGGGTATGTTAAAAGGATGAAGGCTATAAGCAAGAAGTTTGATCGGTTTCTTGAGCATGTATTGAACGAGCACGATGCAAGGAGGAAGGCGGAAGGGGAGAGTTTTGTCCCGAAGGACATGGTTGATTTATTGTTGCAGATTGCTGATGATCCAACCCTCGATGTTAAGGTCGAGAGACATGGTGTAAAAGGATTCACTCAGGTATTTTATATTATGTTACATGTCACTTTGAATGATTTCAAATATATATATGAAATATGAGACATTAGGAGTTCTTATATATGTTTTTAAATCTGTCTTTTTATAGGACTTGCTAGCAGGTGGGACGGAAAGTTCAGCAGTAACAGTGGAATGGTCTATAGCGGAACTCCTAAAGAAGCCAGAAATATTTGAAAAGGCAACGAAGGAGCTAGACCGAGTGATAGGTCGAGACCGATGGGTTGAAGAAAGAGACATGCCAAACCTTCCTTACATTAGGGCAATTGCTAAGGAGACAATGAGGTTGCATCCTGTGGCACCGATGTTGACTCCTAGAAGGACACGAGAGCATTGTAAAGTCGATGGTTATGATATTCCAGAAAACACTCTAGTGATGGTTAGCGTATGGAACATAGGAAGAGACCCCGACTTGTGGGATAAACCTGAAGAGTTTTGTCCCGAGAGATTCATTGACAAGGACATCGATGCAAAAGGTAATAGCTTTGAGTTACTGCCGTTTGGTGCAGGGCGAAGGATGTGTCCTGGTTATAGTTTAGGACTAAAAGTTATCGAGTCAAGCTTAGCTAACTTGCTTCATGGGTTTACTTGGTCATTACCCCATGCAATGTCGAGAGAGAATTTAGATATGGAAGAAATATTCGGGTTATCGACTCCTAAAAAGATCCCACTTGTCACCGTTGCTCACCCAAGGTTTCCACTCGATATATATTCTTTGTGATCATATTTAAGTCTCTCTTAAAGTTGCTACAATAATCACATCATAACATGTTCTCTTGTACTTAGTTGCACATTAATGTGATTCGATCTATTTTTAATTTGTGTGAAGCTTTTGGTCTTTAGTTGAAGTGTTTATTAGTAACCGCGTATCTTAGATTTCTAGTGTGGCATATTGAATCAGATAAACTATTACTCCGTACTTGTTTAGTAGTTGCGTCAGATTACTTTCTACGGAGTAGTTATTAAAATTGAACTGGGAGTGATACATGGTGCAACTTGAAGTTTGTTATAAAAAACAAATTTATTATTTGTACGGTATCCACTCGAGACTTGTTCATTACTGTATTTTTTAGAAGAATCACCACTAATAAGTGTGATACCCTATACCTTGTTTCAACGGTATTGGATATTGTTGTTGTACCACTAATAACTGTGATAAACAAGCCCTAATTAACAACGGAAGATGAGGATTGCATATACATTTTTCATCATTAATATAAGACTTCTAGCTTGTATTCAGGTTACTTATGAATTATGATTGCGAGTTTAAGTTTCAGTTGAGACATAAAATGTAATTCTGTTTTGTAAATAAGTTTCTTTAAAATTAAAAAAAAATAAAAAATGCTTATAAGATCACGAGAAAGATACTGGAAAAGGATATTGACGTGAAAGATTAAAACTATGAGTTAATCCCATTTGGTGCATGACGAAGATTGTGTCCTGGTTATAGTTTAAGACGAAAGATGATCGAGTCAAGTTTGGTTAATTTGCTTCATGAATTGTTAAGTGAAACAGGTTTTTAGGCGTTGCTTGATATGACTGAAAGCATGTCATTATTTGATGAATAAACTTATCAAAACTGATATGTATAAGCTAATAAAACTTATCAAGTTTTTAAGAAAGCCCTGATATCATACAGATACGTATTGTCAAGTGATTAACAATAAACTATCACATTATTGTTTCAAAGCAAATGGCAAGCTTGATCATAATGAGTATTTTTTTTATATCACACACGTGTCGTTATTGGACTTGAACCCACAACACTAAATTGAGGACCAATGTCACACCACTTGGGTAGCTTACGTTATGTGATTCAATATAACCTAATAAACACCTGTAATAAAATGGGTTATATGAATATTTGGAGGTGCTTTAGCTGTTTGAGGTTGTAATAATTGGAGGTGTTAGATAATAAAGGCCCATAAGCCCGTTGAGTTTGTCTCATTTAGTTGCTAAGGTTAGATTAGTTTGTCTTCTATTTAATATCATGTAAGCTTCATTATTTAGTGAATCTGAATAATAAAATTTTCGGTACTCCTACCAGTTTCTATAGGATGATCATCGAGTGTTTGACAAACGTTAATAAAATGCATTTTTGTGAGAAAAATAGAGAATAATGATAGATATGCCTAAACACATTTGGCATTAGTCCATGGGGGCTAGATAAAGAGATCATTCCTAAAATACTCACGGATTAATGCCATGTGAGATAGGTGTAACTCTGACGTTAGGATAAAGAAGGTGTAAATAGGTAATATTGTTTTAACCTTAGATAATAAGTTATGTTGCAGTTAGTATGAAAATGATTATTTGACACCCTAAATATTCAGATAACGGCTTATTCCAACATTAAAATCTAATTATCCGGATACTAGTTATAATACCTGTGCACGCATAGGGTTTTTAAAATTTTGTTTTAATTATGTATTATTATCGATTAAGAAATGAACCACGTAATATATTTCAAATGGTTTTACTTGGTGGACTAAAATAAAAAATCATATATATATATATATATATATATATATATATATATATTATAACCTATCTATTATTTTAGGAGAGTACTATTGGATTAAAAATTATATTTTATTATTAAGCAAAATCACATGATGATACATAACTTGCATGAGATGTTAGTGATATATGATTTTAGTTTTGCAAACCCGTGCTATCAATTTACTATGTGTTTTGTAATTGTGGTATTTTTTTTACTTATATTTTCGTTAAAATATGTAGCATATTTAGATAGCTTTAAATATTGATTCATTTTCTTAATTATGAATAACCATCATATCATTTTTACTAATGTACCTTTTTGTTTGGAAAGTTGTATTTTCATAAGTTTGTGTTATTTACTTCTCATGTTTGATTATAAAATTATCAAATTAACATAGATGCTTACACTATAGCTTCTTTATTACATAAAGAGAAATGAAAAAAGGTGTAATGGGTAGAACTCAAATTTAATGTTACGTTTATGTACAATGTATAAGAACAATTTTTCTCTAAGTCCGAACTATATAAGGAAATTATTATTACATGTATAATTAAATTATAAATACATGAAAAAAATGACAAAGAGTATAATCACAAGTCTTTTAGGATTGTTTGAATCCTGACCGACCTTTCACTTTAATGCAACTTTCTTCACAATTGGCCTAAATCATCAAGGTAAAAGACACCCATATTTTAAACCATTGGTTGACAACCATAGTGTTATCAATGACAGCAAACACCAGCTAAGTTTCATTAACTCATTCAAAGATAAATTATACTTCGAAAAGAATTTCTACCATAAAATTTCCCATATAGGCACTAAAACATATCTTTGGTACATTAAAATACATGAATGTATTATCTAAATCAGCAACTCAACTAAATTATACATTCATGCCTTGAGCAGGCGTAGAAAATCCTTCCAAGACAATCATGTGTTGATACTTAATCCTCTTCTAAATAACGCACACAACAAATTGCATTACACTTTAGTGTGTGCGATAAGATAATAAAACTGCAAAAACCACTAACATATTGCATTATAGTGAGGATAACAACAAAGTTAGTCATAACATCAAATAAGAAAACTTCATATTATAACTAAAGGGGTGTTTGGTTATGCTTATTGAAGGTGCTTATTGGCTTATTCAATTACCATAACACAATAAGTGTATGATAAAGCTATAAGCTTTTTTTAGAAGCTTAGTGAAAAACCCCTGAACTCACAACTAATTTTATTATAGCTTAGTGTGTTTATAGTAAAAACACAAATATTAAGTATAGAAGTTTTCAATAAAACATAAAAAAGAGTTACTAAAAGTTGGCGTGTATAACACAAAAGTTAAACCATAAAAAGGTTACTAAATACAATCAGCTAGATAAGGCATAAGTCAAAGTTCTGTTGAGGTCTCTTTCAGATTCTATTCAGAAGCAAAAAGAGGTTTACACATAAATAATAAGTAATAATATGTATCTCACATCTGTGAATTAACTCAATTACATTATCGCAGTATAGTAACGTAATAACCTGATTAAAACTTTATATTCTTGCTGAATAATTCTCATGTACATACTTTTAATTCGTTTACAACGGCCAACTATTAAGTTTTTTTTTTTTTTTTTTTTTTTCTTTTTTTTTTTTTTTTTTTTTTTTTTTTTTGATAAAACATCACGTCAATGAATAAAGTTAAGTTACCACCTACGAAGGTTTTTTTTAGGAGGTGATTGTTATCAAATAAGGATTGTGATGCGTACAATTTTTTTATATAATTTAAGGAAAACACAATTTATATTAAACAATATCTATCTAACCTATGTGTTTGTTTGTTTTATTTAATAATTAGCTTTGTATAATATTTTTGACTGACAGACAATTTGAGGTTGAGGTTGATTTTGTTGTTTAACTTTTACTATTGATATCATGTTGTACCAAAAGTGTGAATTTAGTAGCACATATTGAGTGTTGATAAAGTTAAAATATACTCCGTAAAGTTATTAAAATGTTTTTATGGAGATCCATATACAAATTTTAAATAACAATTTAATGAGTCGTTGTTATAAGTAGAATCGGGTATATTTATTTTCATATCACAGTATCGTGCTTACCATTTGGTATTTATATTCCCGTTACTAATAATTTAGCCGTATTTCAAACCCATGTACACATAAATTAAACTTTTAAATAGTAACATGAGTCCTTATTTAAAAACATATTCTAATGGATGAAAGTTTAAAACTAACATTAGTTTAAAAAAATAACGTATATTAAAACTAATTCGCATATTAACCAAATTTTGTAATTTTAATTGATGAAAGTCTAAAAACTAATACTAATACTCATGTAATTTTAAACAAAGTTAATATTATAAAGTATAGGGGGTATAAAGTGTAAGGGGTTATTTGTATTTTTTATAAAGTTATTAAAAACATGGAAACCTGTAATTTTACACTTTACTCTATATAAATTATTTAAAATTCAATCACTAAAGTTTCATTAATTATTTCCCCTTATTTTAAGTTTTTGTTTGTTTTAATTTGACACCTATAATTTTATGTTTTTTTTTCCTTAACCATATCTCTTCACCAAATTTATTAATTTTGACCAAAATCAATTTAATTTTGACTTTTTATTGACCAATCACGTTGCTTGATTTCGCCTACGTGGCAAAATCGAGCTCTGCTATTGGTCAAATTTTTTTTTCAATGAGAAATGATTTGCAAAAACACTACGAAATGATATAATTCTTTTATTATGTAAAAGATTATGTCATGTTATTATGTTCTGAAAACAATTCCAAACACCCTCAAAGCTGCTTAACAGTTGTATTAAAGAGAGAGAGAGAGAGAGAGAGAGAGAGAGAGAGAGAGAGAGAGAGAGAGAGAGTTTTGATTATACGTCCTTAGTGAATGATAAATTTATAATATCAAAGGTTAAGATTTATGTGATTTATTATATTTACTTTGAAAAGAATGAAACATGTAGTTTGGCATGTTTGGAACTTTGGATTTGTGTGTTGAAAGTGATTATTAGTGGTTTCAAGTTCTTTTTGTTCAAAAGCAGTGTTTTAATGGCTACAAACATTTCTTGTGCACTGGCAACTTTAAACATTTCTTAAAGGCTCTGAATTCGGAATACTTGAAACTATGGCTTAAAGTTGCAATGACCTGTGTTAGAATATTAGTGTGTAATAGTTAGGATATAAGTTTAGGGGGTTAATTGTATTTTAGCTCAAACTTAAGGAGGTTAGTCATGTATTAGAAAAGTTCCTAACCTCCTCAATTGTAGAATTCTTGTTCACCAAGGATTAGGTTTCTCCCCCCTCATTCTCTATAAATAAGGATGAGGGGGTGATGTTTTATTTGTACCTTCTTTTCTTGCTCATGTTTAATAAACGTTTGAGTGTAAAATATCTCGTATGTGTTGGTGCCACTCGGCATTAAGGGATCATAACCCTTTGCCGAGGTCTTGTTGGAGTAGTTCTTGATTCGTGGTTCCGCTCTAGAAATCGGTTTGTTGAATTTCTTCCAACAATTGGTATCGGAGCCTGGTTCGAAAAGAACGAATCACACAACATGGATAGAGCTAAAATAAGAGAAACGAGTGAGCCGGGTTTGGTTTGTTGGTTACTGCGCAGTCGCGGGAAAATTGGCACTGCGGGCTCGTTAACCGTTGGATTTCTACAAAATTCGAACCATAGGTTAAAGACACATAGATCTAGGATCTCACCGGAGGGATCTTGCATCGGAGCTTCCAGGAAAGAGATATAGGTTGTCTAAGTTTCTGGTTTGGTTGTTGTGTTCTTTGTCGTTTTCGGTTATTGTTTGGCTATCGTTGTGTAGATTGCAAGGTTCAAGGTTTCTAGGTTTGCGAGTCAAGATTACTTGGGCAACAAGGTTCTTGAAGTTATCTTGCAAGGAGGTGGATCGATTATCCTAGGGTTATAGGAAATCATTTTCGTTTGTCACAAGGTTCTTGGAGTTTCGGTTTTGAGCTTCAAAGGTGACAAGGTTTTGCAAGAATTTTCAACTTCAAGTTTTCGGTTTCTTGGAATTCAAGTCTTGGTGGTTCTTGGAAGACAAGTAAGGTTTAGCTTTATCTTGGGATTCAAGAAAAGTGATTACTTGGAGTACAAGGTGTATCAAGGTTGTAGACTTGAGGTGGAAAGATCGAAGCTTTAGGGTTTTTCTAAAGGTTAGTAAATCAATTATTACAAGAAATCGGATTTAGCACACGGCTTGTGAGACTTGTTGGTAAAGTTGGTTAAAAAGCAACTTAACAAGGTTTGTAGCAAGGTTAAAGAAGAGCTAGTATGAATACTAGGTTAAATATCGAAAAGCTCGATGGGAATAGTGTACAAAAGCATGGAGGTTCAAAACAAGTTGGATTCAAGCAACTTGGTCATAAACAAGTTGGGTTCAAACAACTTGGTCCAGGTGTTAAAACAGGAGTCCATGGAGTACAAGTTGAAAAACGTGTTTGGTTTGAGGTGGAACTGCGGGGAGCTCAGGGGAATCGTGAAGCTGAGGATGTTCAGGTTAATAACGATAATGCTGCAGTGGCTCAAAGACGGTTGGAGGACAAGCAACTTGAAGAAAAGACAAACACGGACTGCTTGGTAAATGTGACAACTGGCAAAATAGGGAGCCGTTTTTAAAACCCGCATTACATGAAAAATTATGATTTTGGAAATTTTGAAAAGTTTATTGTGACGAGACGTTTTATGAACGTTGGAATGTGAATTTGATCCTATGTTAATTATGAGGATTTGAATATTTATTTATGGTTTGGTTTGATTCGTTCGTGATGATTCATTTTGAGATTGTTATTTTGGCACTACATTGACTCCGGCACTAGGTTAACATAACAATTTTAATTATATTTTTAATATTGGTTTGGATATTATTATTTGGGGACGTATCGCGAGGTTTTGATTATTTTTTAAATGAGTTCCGTTTGAGAAAGTGGTTTGGTTATTTAAGGTTTCGGGTTTGGCCCGTGTGTTTACATTGGGCTACTTAGCCCACTACACCTTCACTATTATTATTATTAATAATAAAAAGATTTTTTTTTTAAAAAAAAATTACATTAAAATCGTCCTTGTGGTCCGGTTATAGCAAACACACCCACACCACACCCTCACTATTTTCACACACTCTCTCTCTCTACACTTCATCTTCAACCCCCCAAAAACCCTAGCCGCCGTATCTTATCCGGCCACCACCACCTTCACCGCCGCTCCCCCATCAAAACCAACACCACCAATCAACTCCCCACATCATTCTCTATCCGATCCATATAAACACGCGCCCTAAATCTACTTTTTTCATCTCGTTATCACCACAAATTCGTCATTTCTTGTCGTGGTTTTGAAGGTCCTTTCAATTTGGTCTTGGGAATCGAAGGTAGGATGAGCTTTGGCTCGTATTTTGGTTTAAGTCGTGACCTAGGGTCACGGATTTGGTTTCTTTTCGGGTTTTCTTGATTATAAACGAAAGATTTTAATGGGTTTTGATGAAATGGATTAAGGAAAAATGTTTGGTATCCTGGTTCATGTTATTTTCAATGGGTCGAGGGTCAACCGAGAGCTATGGCTCTCGGCTTGGGTCTTGGATGTGTTATCTTTGGCCATTTGATGATTATTGGATCTTTGGTGCTTGTTTGTGGTGTTTGGTCGACCTTGTGGTCGTGTGGATTCTCGGCCGACACCCCAAGTGGGTTGTTTGGGTCGGTTTTGGCTCGAGGTAGAGCTAGCCGAGACCTAATGGTCTCGGGTGGGACTCCCGTATCTTGTTTCGGGCTTAATATTGACCCGGGTTGACTTGGTAACTCAACCCCAAATTGTTTATGTTTTCGGTTGTATTTTTACTTGCCGAACTATTATTGTTGTTGTCGTGGTTGTGATTTTGACCATGGATTTATTATTTTGGACTTGAAGTGGTATATTTGGATTGCGAGTTATATTGGAGATGTGTTGTCGAATGTGGAACTTGGGGACCGATTGTGAGACGGTCATTAGATGACGGATATAGGTTAGTTGGGTGCCGTAGTCGCACCCTCTTGTTGTAGCACGTGGATATGGGATTGATTTGGACGGAGATGATATATTTATTTTTGACTTGATTCTTATGTTGGACTTGGACTATGAGCCGAGAGTCATGACTCGGACATGTGACCAAATTCTATGACTCGATAAATATTTAAAATTCAAATATTAAAAATAATACTCGTAATAATATTATTGAGAATATAATCGTTTATATACGTATATAGACGTGATAAACGTGTATATATATATATATATATATATATATATATATATATATATATATATATATATATATATATATATATATATATATATATATATATATATATATATAAGCGTATATTAATAATAAAACGATCACGAGTAAACGTTATAATAATATAACGATAGTTATTATACTATGCAAATAGTGTAATAAATGTCGGAATATTGTTATAGATTAACAACTATAAATAACAGCGAAAACTAATAAGTCGGGTGAATAATAATTAAAAACATGATTTTTATAAATTTAGAAACTTATCGAGTTATACGAGTTGTGGTTATTTAAAGTCCAAGTGGGCTTTATATTGTGACTTTTGTGTTGTCACGCATATATGAAGATTAATATAAACATTTTCTATAGCAAGTAACTTATTTAATCGACGGATTAGATCGAGTTATTTGATTATATAAAATGAGTATATTAATGGGCATCGTATCCCACGACGCCCATAGGTTGTGGTATATGTTTTAGGGTAATAAATTACTATGTATCTCGTGGAATTTGGCCGATTCGACGATATATTTAGGGAATTTATTGGACTACGATATATACTAAATAGAATTCTTTGTGCTATGTGCTTTAGGTTGGGTATAATTTTGGAACAATATATATTACGTAAATAAATATGGGAGATTACCAAATCGACGGATTTGATAAGCTTCGATGATTTATTTAAATAATATGTTGGGCTAATATTAGACCTATAGTTGGTTTATTATTTCGTTTGTTGTGGCTTTTAGGCTTGAGTTGTGTCGACCCTTCACCCATACGGATACCAAACGTCGAATTTCAAATTAATATGAAGTTAATTCGAGAAATGGATATTTTTGGAAAGTAAAATGGAATACGTTCGGGAATGAGAATATTTGATTTTTGAGGAAATGATTTCTGAACGAGTTTGATATTGTTAGGAAGTGCAGAGTCTGTAGTTGCCGTTACGTGAGTTACTTGAGTTTGCTTATGTCTTTCTTCTATCGATTTCTTTTGAGGATTTTCTGGACTTGAGGTGAGTCATAGCCCCACTTTTTACTCTTGAACTATGTTTTCAATACTTGGGGTGAGAAACGTGCAAATTATTTTATGTGGACTATTATCGCTTTATTTAATTTCAAAACTTGCTATGCTTATAGAACTAGGTAGGATTAAGCAAGGCCTAGTCCCGAACTAGGTAAGCTATTGATTTAGTTGTTGAGTGAGGCCTAGTCCCGAACTAGGTAAGCTATTGGATGGATTATAGAGCGAGGCCTAGACTTGAGCTAGGTAAGCTATCGATTGGATTGATTTGAGCTATAGCGTGCACCTATAGGGATGAATTGATTTGGTTGACTTGATTTGGTTGGATTATCTTGGTTGGATATTTTGGTTGGATGATTGAGGCCTAGTCTAGCTAGCAAGCGTTTTGCGTATATGTCTACTATATCGAATTATGAACTTAAACCTATGATCTCACCAGCGAAAGCTGACTTTTAGCACGTTTTCTCAGGTAATTAAGTGATGATCTATGGATGCTTGGGATTGGAGGCTTGGCAATGGCACCGGTTTTGGATCTATTTTTCTAAAACTCTGATAAACTATTGTGGACCTATGTTTATTTCTTTTGGGCCTTACTTTGGATAATTCTTGGGATAAATGTAAACTTTAAAACCCGTTTTGGTTGTGTTTTTCTTATGTTTACTTTATCTCGTTCTTTCATGACTTTGAATGGATACCAATCCCCGTAGCACCCCGAAAGCTTGTTGAGTCTTCCGCTGTATCAAATTTTGGGGGTGTTACAGATTGGTATCAGAGCCAAGGTTATAGAGAACTAGGTAAATAGACACCTAAACTATAACCGATTTTTATAGAAAACGATCCTCGACCATTGCCCGCCAGCCCGCCAAGCCGAAGCATCATTGTTTTTATTGAGATTATTGAGATGATTGATAGATTTGGGATTCTTGAGATGATTTGAGGATTTGAGGTTTATTGATTTAGTGATATGATGGCATTTTGAGGAATTATATGCGTTTTGAGGAATTATATGGCTTAATTGTTTTATGAATGGTTTTAGTAATGCGGTATTTTAAATCTTTCTTGGTTATATGATATGGGATTATATGATGATGTTGATATGGTATTTTGAGTTCGCGGTTTAGTTGTTTTGAAACACTTACACCTACCCTACACCGTTGTCACAGACTATGGCCTCCCGTACGCCCGATGTTGTTGAGGATATTCTTACTGCACCGGTATTTCCAGCACAGTTCACCATGGCTCCTGATGATCCTTACCAGGTTGCCATGCATTCAGCTACTGTGACACCGACAGGTTCTACTTCAGCACCACCTGCTGCATCTACGCAGGGACCCTCATCTTCTCTAGGGCTCCCTTGTACATCGAGGCAGCTTACTCTTCATCAGGCTTTGGCTAGTGTGGCTCCACGTTTTGCTCACCGAGCCACGGCACGTATGTCGGTATGCCCTACTTCACCACCTTTACAGATAGATGCTCACTCTCTTCTGTCAGAGGCGCCACCTGCATCATTGCGTCGTCGTCCTAGATCACCTACCCCTTCATCACATGGTTCACCTGTTAGGAGACGACGGTTGATGATGTACTCTTCCGATGAGGAGGATGAGGAGTACGATGGTGAGGATGAGGCTGATGACCCTCAGGAGGCTGAGCAGGGTGATGATGATGACCCTGAGGAGGAGGATGACCCTCAGGAGGAGGAGATGCCTGATGATGATGGTTCGCCAGCACATTCAGTTCATTCTGCGAAGCCCGATTCCCCGATACATCCGTTAGAGCCGGTTTCACCTGATCATCCATTTTTGGTTTGATTCATCACCTGGTAGTCCTGTGGCATCGGATGCACCTTCTGAGGTTTCTGATGAGCATGCAGAGTTAGGTGAGACTGGTAGGATGTGGACTCGGATTACTGCACAGGGCAAGAGGATCTCGCGGATGTCTGACCGACTTGAGATGATTATTGCTGAGATATTGCTGAGTTTATTGTTGAGTTGAGAGTTGATTTGACTACTGTCATGGGCAGGACAACAACAATTAGGAGCAGTATGATGGAGATACATGAGCAGATAGAGAGTCTGCAGAGAGGTTTCCTCACGGCTCGCGAGGCAGATCGCAAGCTGTGGCAGAGGAAACACATAGTTAGAGGAGGAGGTTGCAGACCTCAAGAGGGACAGAGATACACATAGTGTTGAGCTGGGATCGTTATTGAGGAGTCTACGCCAGCATCATGGCTAGATCGATTTGGATTTGTGTTGTTGTTATGTTGCTGCCGAAGGCAGGGAGTACTTGGTTATGAGAGCTGGTTATTCTATCCCTTAAGTCATGTTATTCGGATTGTATGTTCGTCTCGTATGGAATGATTAGTATTTATTATGTCTTTTGGTGTTTTGGAACGAAGTATCGCTCGCTACTTGTATGGACGATGGTGATTTCGTATGATATTCTATGGTTTTTGGTGTACATGGAGAATTGTGTTCCTATTTACGTGGTTGATATTGTGTTGGTATTATATTAATGGCTGTACGACAAAACCCTGTCAGAGCTACCAGCAGCGACTACCCCTGGTCGCTGAGGACACCGCCCTACTCAAAATGTTGAAACCCCTACTCCTGATAACCTAGACGATATGAATCACAACAACAGGAATCAAAATGTTGATGTTAAGGGAGACAATGATCATGTTCCACTTAACGCACCTACTGTGGATCAAGCAACGATCAATCAACTTGTGGAGCAACGAGTTGCTGAGCTACTAGCTGAGTCAAATCATTCCAACAATTCTGCTGGAACATTTCCACCTGTTCGTGCTAATGGATGTAACTACAAGAAGTTTAAAATTTGTGGACCCATTGAGTTTGGTGGAACCGAAGGAGTGGTCTACTTGGTCAGGTGGATAGAGAAGACTAAGTCAGTGTTTAATGTCAGTGGTTGGGCAGAGAATGCGAAGGTAAAGTTTGCTTCTTTTACTTTCAAGGATGAAGCATTAACTTGGTGGAACAATTACCGTAATTCGGTTAGGAGTGATGTGGCTTATGCTATGACTTGGGAGCAATTTAAGTCTTTGCTGATTCAGACTTACTGCCCAAGGAATGAGATTAAGAAGCTAGAGCTGGAGGTTGAGTTCTGGAACCATAAGGTGAAAGGTACCGATATGGCAACTTACAATCACCGTTATCGAGAGTTAGCCTTACTTTGTCCCGATATGGTTAGGACTGAGACTCAAAGGATTGAAAGGTATACCGATGGGTTGCCGGTAGCTACAAGGAACGATGTGATTTCTGCTAAGCCTGCAAACATTCATGAGACTATCACTATTGCTCAACAATTGATGGACTCGTTGGCATTGGAAGAAGCTGAGAAAGACAAGAATGGAAAGAGGAAGAGGGATGATCACTTTAAGGGTAATGATCGTCGAAACAAGCGACAAACAACTACTAGAGCTTATGATATGGGAGATGGAGACAAGAAGAACTATAATGGAGATGCACCCAAGTGTAACCGGTGTTACAAGCATCATTCTGGTCGATGTACTGTGATGTGCAAGAATTGCTCTAAGATGGGACACATAGCTAAGGATTGTAGAGCTCGACCACTTGCTATGGTTCAAGCTACTCCTAAAACTATGAGTAAGTCAAATGTTACTTGCTATGGATTTGGAAAGAAGGGACATTATAGGAATGAGTGTAGGGAATCGTGGAATCGAGGAAATCAAGGATCGGGTGGTAATGGGTACAATAATGGAAACCGTGGAGCTGGAGGAAACTGTGGACGATAAGATAATGGGGACCAACGTGTGGAAGCTGGAGCTGCTCATGGAAGAGTGTATGCACTTAGGAATGAGAGAGGAGAAGATCCGAATGTCGTTACTGGTACGTTCCTTCTCAATAATCGTTATGCTTCCATACTATTTGATACTGGTGCCGATAAGAGTTTTGTGTCCACTAAATTTGCACCCTTACTAGAGAAACCCCCGATGGCCTTAGGAATTGATTATGATGTAGAGTTAGCTAATGGGAACATAGAGAGGATTAGGACTATCATTCGCGGTTGTACGTTAAACTTTCTGAATCATCCTTTCAACATAGATCTTCTACCCGTCATGTTAGGAAGTTTTGATGTCATTTTTGGTATGGATTGGTTGTCGAAGTATCGTGCTCATATACTTTGCGATGAGAAGATCGTGTGTGTGCCTTACGGCAAGGAGATTCTGAACATACCAGGAGATAGAAAGGATTTGAGAGGCCCATCTAGACTAGCGGTCATATCTTGCACTAAATTGCCGAAGCTAATGGAAAAAGGAAGTTGCCTTTTCTTAGCTCAAATTTCTGAGAAAGGAGAGAAGGAGAAGAAGGAAAGGTGCATTGGAGATGTACCTATAGTTCGTGATTTTTCGGATGTGTTTCCCGATGATTTGCCAGGAATTCCGCCTACTAGACAAGTGGAATTTCAGATCGAGTTGATACCTGGTGCTGCACCTGTAGCACGAGCCCCTTATCGTCTTGCACCTACTGAACTGGAAGAGTTATCGAAGCAACTAGCTGAGTTAGCCGAAAAGGGATTTATAAGACCAAGTTCTTCGCCTTGGGGAGCCCCGGTCTTATTTGTGAAGAAGAAGGATGGATCGTTTCGTATGTGTATTGATTACCGAGAGTTGAACAAGTTAACGGTGAAGAATATATACTCGTTACCGAGGATCGACGATTTGTTCGATCAACTTCAAGGATCGAGTGTGTATTCGAAGATCAATTTGAGATCGGGATATCATCAGCTTCGAGTTCGCGAGGAAGATATTCCGAAGGCGGCTTTCAGAACCCATTACGGGCATTACGAGTTTCAGGTAATGCCGTTTGGGTTGACTAACGCACCGGCGGTATTCATGGACCTCATGAATCGGGTGTGTAAGCCTTACTTAGATAAGTTTGTGATTGTGTTCATCGATGACATTTTAATTTATTCGAAGAGTGAGAAGGAGCATGAGGAGCATCTAAGACTTATCTTAGAATTGCTCAGGAAGGAGAAACTGTATGCCAAATTTTCGAAATGTGAATTTTGGATTCTGACGGTACAATTTCTAGGTCATGTGATTGATAAACAAGGAGTTCATGTGGATCCTGCTAAGATTGAAGCGATTAAAGATTGGGCTGCACCTACGACCCCAACAGAAGTTCGTCAATTTTTGGGATTAGCCGGTTATTACCGAAGATTCATTGAGGGATTTTCGAAGATAGCAAAACCGTTGACCAAATTGACTCAAAAGAGTGTTAAGTATGAATGGGGAGATAAGGAAGAGGAAGCATTTCAGTTACTTAAGGAAATGTTGTGTAGTGCTCCTATCTTAGCGTTACCTGAAGGTAACGAGGACTTCGTCGTCTATTGTGACGCTTTTCATAAAGGTTTGGGAGCTGTGTTAATGCAACGGGAGAAAGTGATAGCTTATGCTTCCCGACAGCTCAAGAAGCACGAGAAGAACTATACCACCCATGATTTGGAGTTAGGTGTTGTGGTTTTCGCTTTGAGGATATGGAGACATTACTTGTATGGAACCAAGTGTGTAGTGTTTACTTACCACAAAAGTCTACAACACATCTTGAATAAAAAAGAGCTCAACATGAGACAGCGACGTTGGATTGAGTTGCTAAGCGATTATGATTGTGAAATTCGCTACCATCCTGGTAAAGCAAACGTTGTTGCTGATGCTCTTAGTCGAAAGGAGAGAATTCCACCGTTTCGAGTTAGGTCATTAGGAATGACTATCGTATCGCCATTACCGTCTCAGATATTAGAAGCTCAAACGGAAGCGTTGAAAGCAGAGAATCGACCTGCTGAGAACATATTTGGGATGGCAGAAAATGAGAAGGGATTTGTTAAGCGTTCTGATGGAGTATTATGTTTTAGAGAGCGAAGTTGGGTACCATTGTAGGGAGGAATTCGAGAGTTGATTATGCATGAGTCGCATAAGTCAAGATACTCTATTCATCCTGGGTCTGACAAGATGTACCAGGATTTGAAAAAGTTATATTGGTGGCCAAATATGAAGGCAGATATAGCGTTGTATGTTAGTAAGTGTTTGACTTGTTCTAAGGTTAAAGCCGAACATCAAAGACCGTCAGGAATATTGACGCAGCCAGAACTCCCAGTTTAGAAGTGGGAGCGTATCACGATGGAATTTATTACCAAATTACCAAAGACAGCTAGCGGTTGCGACGCTATATGGGTAATTATGGACCGTTTGACTAAGTCTGCTCATTTCCTGGCGATTAGTGAAGATGATAGTGTCGACAAGCTTGCGAGGGTGTATGTGAAGGAGATTGTTTCTCGTCATGGAGTTCCGATATCGATTATTTCTGATCGCGACAGCCGCTTCACGTCGGCGTTGTGGCGATCACTTCAAACCACTTTGGGGACGAGACTTGATATGAGTACTGCATATCACCCCCAAACCGGTGGTCAAAGTGAGAGAACTATTCAGACTTTGGAGGATATGCTTCGTGCATGCATAATAGACTTTGGTACAGGCTGGGAGAAATATCTACCCCTTGCGGAGTTCTCCTACAACAATAGCTACCACACAAGTCTTAAGGCTGCACCATTTGAAGCTTTGTATGGTCGTAAATGTCGTTCACCTATTGGTTGGGCAGAAGTTGGAGATAGCCGACTCACAGGCCCTGAGCTTATTTTGGAAACTACTGAGAAAGTAACGCAAATTCGAGATCGACTGCAAGCAGCTAGAGATAGGCAGAAAAGCTACGCCGATCAGAGGCGTAAACCCCTAGAATTCCAGGTTGGAGACAAAGTGATGCTGAAAGTCTCGCCTTGGAAGGGTGTGATACGTTTTGGGAAACGTGGGAAACTAAATCCCCGCTACGTTGGACCATTTCTTATTTTGGAAAGAATTGGGCCCGTAGCTTATCGATTGGAATTGCCAATCGAATTGAATAATGTTCATGATGTGTTTCATGTTAGCAATCTGAAGAAGTATCTTTCGGAGGAAACGCCGGTTATACCAATTAAGGATATTCGTGTACATGAAAGTTTGAATTTTGTGGAAGAGCCAATTAAGATACTGGATAGAGAGATTAAACGACTTAAAAAATGTCGTATTCCGCTCATCAAAGTTCGTTGGAATTCGCGGCATGGACCGGAATTCACGTGGGAACGTGAGGATGAGTTCCGAAAGAGATATCCGAAGCTTTTTACTTCGTAGATGGTTTGTTCCGAGAGAAACCCGGGACGGGTTTCTTCTGAGGCTGGGAGGATGTGACAACTGGCAAAATAGGGAGCCGTTTTTAAAACCCGCATTACATTAAAAATTATGATTTTGGAATTTTTGAAAAGTTTATTGTGACGAGACGTTTTATGAACGTTGGAATGTGAATTTGATCGTATGTTAATTATGAGGATTTGATTATTTATTTATGGTTTGGTTTGATTCGTTCGTGATGATTTATTTTGAGATTGTTATTTTGGCACTACATTAACTCCGGCACTAGGTTAACCTAACAATTTTAATTATATTTTTAATATTGGTTTGGCTATTATTATTTGGGGACGTATCGCGAGGTTTTGATTATTTTTGGAATGAGTTCGGTTTGAGAAAGTGGTTTGATTATTTAAGGTTTCGGGTTTGGCCCGTGTGTGTACATTGGGCTACTTAGCCCACTACACCTTCACTATTATTATTATTAATAATAAAAAGAAATTTTTTTTAAAAAAAAAATTACATTAAAATCGTCCTTGTGGTCCGGTTATAGCAAACACACCCACACCACACCCTCACTATTTTCACACACTCTCTCTCTCTCTCTACACTCCATCTTCAACTCCCCAAAAACCCTAGCCGCCGTGTCTTTTCCAGCCACCACCACCTTCACCGCCGCTCCCCCATTAAAACCAACACCACCAATCAACTCCCCACATCATTCTCTATCCGATCCATATAAACACGCGCCCTAAATCTACTTTTTTCATCTCGTTATCACCACAAATTCGTCATTTCTTGTCGTGTTTTGAAGGTCCTTTCAATTTGGTCTTGGGAATCGAAGGTAGGATGAGCTTTGGCTCGTATTTTAGTTTAAGTCGTGACCTAGGGTCACGGATTTGGTTTCTTTTCGGGTTTTCTTGATTATTAACGAAAGATTTTAATGGGTTTTGATGAAATGGATTAAGGAAAAATGTTTGGTATCCGGGTTCATGTTATTTTCGATGGGTCGAGGTTCAACCGAGAGCTATGGCTCTCGGCTTGGCTCTTGGATGTGTTATCTTTGGCCATTTGGTGATTATTGGATCTTTGGTGCTTGTTTGTGGTGTTTGGTCGACCTTGTGGTCGTGTGGATTCTCGGCCGACACCCCAAGTGGGTTGTTTGGGTCGGTTTTGGCTCGAGTTAGAGCTAGCCGAGACCTAATGGTCTCGGGTGGGACTCCCGTATCTTGTTTCGGGCATAATATTGACCCGGGTTGACTTGGTAACTTAACCTGAAATTGTTTATGTTTTCGGTTGTATTTTTACTTGCCGAACTATTATTGTTGTTGTCGTGGTTGTGATTTTGACCACGGATTTATTATTTTGGACTTGAAGTGGTATATTTGGATTGCGAGTTATATTGGAGATGTGTTGTCGAATGTGGAACTTGGGGACCGATTGTGAGACGGTCATTAGATGACAGAGATAGGTTAGTTGGGTGCCGTAGTCGGACCCTCTTGTTGTAGCACGTGGATATGGGATAGATTTGGACGGAGATAATATATTTATTTTTTACTTGATTCTTATGTTGGACTTGGACTATGAGCCGAGAGTCATGACTCGGACATGTGACCAAATTCTATGACTCGATAAATATTTAAAATTCAAATATTAAAAATAATACTCGTAATAATATTATTGAGAATATAATCGTTTATATACGTATGTAGACATGATAAACGTATATATATATATATATATATATATATATATATATATATATATATATATATATATATATATGCGTATATTAATAATAAAACGATCACGAGTAAACGTTATAATAATATAACGATAGTTATTATACTATGCAAATAGTGTAATAAATGTCGGAATATTGTTATAGATTAACAACTATAAATAACGGCGAAAACTAATAAGTCGGGTGAATAATAATTAAAAACATGATTTTTTTTAAATTTAGAAACTTATCGAGTTATACGAGTTGTGGTTATTTAAAGTCCAAGTGGGCTTTATATTGTGACTTTTGTGTTGTCACGGATATATGACGATTAATATAAACATTTTCTATAGCAAGTGACTTATTTAATCGACGGATTAGATCGAGTTATTCTATTATATAAAATGGGTATATTAATGGGCATCATATCCCACGACGCCCATAGGTTGTGGTATATGTTTTAGGGTAATAAATTACTATGTATCTCGTGGAATTTGGCCAATTCGACGATATATATAGGGAATTTATTGGACTACGATATATACTAAATAGAATTCTTTGTGCTATGTGCTTTAGGTTGGGTATAATTTTGGAACGATATATATTACGTAAATAAATATGGGAGATTACCAAATCGACGGATTTGATAAGCTTCGATGATTTATTTAAATAATATGTTGGGCTAGTATTAGACCTATAGTTGGTTTATTATTTCGTTTGTTGTGGCTTTTTGGTTTGAGTTGTGTCGACCCTTCACCCATATGGATACCAAACGTCGAATTTCAAATTAATATGAAGTTAATTCGAGAAATGGATATTTTTGGAAAGTAAAATGGAATACGTTCGGGAATGGGAATATTTGATTTTTGAGGAAATGATTTCTGAACGAGTTTGATATTGTTAGGAAGTGCCGAGTCTGTAGTTGCCGTTACGTGAGTTACTTGAGTTTGCTTACGTCTTTCTTCTATCGATTTCTTTTGAGATTTTATGGACTTGAAGTGAGTCATAGCCCCACTTTTTACTCTTGAACTATATTTTCAATACTTGGGGTGAGAAACGTTCAAATTATTTTATGTGGACTATTATCGCTTTATTTAAATTCAAAACTTGCTATGCTTATAGAACTAGGTAGGATTAAGCGAGGCCTAGTCCCGAACTAGGTAAGCTATTGGATGGATTATAGAGTGAGGCCTAGACTTGAGCTAGGTAAGCTATCGATTGGATTGATTTGAGCTATAGCGTGCACCTATAGGGATGAATTGATTTGGTTGATTGATTTGGTTGGATTATCTTGGTTGGATATTTTGGTTGGATGATTGAGGCCTAGTCTAGCTAGCAAGTGATGAGGCGAAAAATGAACCACTTTTAGGGGGTCTGATGAGGCGAAAAATGATCCGTTTTTAGGGGGTCATTTAAGCCCGAATCCGAATTTATTTGATCAAATATTGCCCTAAATCGTTCCTTTTGTGATTTTAGGTACTTGGAGAGTGAATTCTGGTAAAGAAGCCATTTTGGACGTTTTTTGAGCATAAAAGTGAAGAAAACGGCAAAGTCTCAATTTTCCATGCTGGAACAGTACATGAAGGCGTCAAGAGTAAACTCATGACGGCGTCAAACCCCAAGAATTAAAATCCGTAGCTCATGACGGCGTCACACAGGGCGTCAGAAGTAGATCAAGGCCGTCCGAGGAAGTATTTGGCGGCGAGATGACGGCGTCACACCTTTGTTCTTGACGCCGTCACCCCGATTTTCCAATATATAGTTTTCTAGTTTTTCACATTAAAGGAGAGAAGTTTCGGAGAAACCCTAAAGACGATTTTGGTGCAACTTTTACAGGTTTTTCAAGGGTTCCAAACCCTTGATACCTTGCATTGTAATTGAGATAAGTGTTCTTCTAATTCAATCAATATGTCTATGTGTTGGTTGTCTATATCTTGTTCTTGTCTCAATTCCATTATGCTAGGCTAGATCTCTTTTGTGTTTGCTTAGATCTAATGAAACCTAGATATTGATTATGTGTTGATTACTTGTTTATTCTTGTTGTGGATGAATGATTTATATGTTAGGCTTAAGAAAACTGGCAGATCTCCAAATGGTAACATGCTTGAACGTCTTAAGAAACATGAACCGAGGCGTACTAGGTCTTTATTGGTTGTATTTAATGCATGAGCCACTGTTTACAATCCCTATAGTTGTGCTGGGCATGGTGTAGGAGGAGATAAGAGCTCATAGAATTGGGGAGTTATGTATGCCACCCCATGAATGGTATTAAGGAATACAATCCGTCATCCATGCAATTATAACAAGTAATTAACGTGTAAAAGATATCTAGGGAGTAGTGAAATCTAAGTAAACACATTTTCTCCAATTACTGCTCACAACCTTAGTATAAATTAGTTTATTTTCATTTTTAGTATTTTATTTTGATTGCATCTTAGTTTTGGGTTAGTTGAACAGCAACTAATTCCGCCCACTCTTCCAAAACCCGATATTTTTACTTGCTTTCTATAAAATATAAAAACACAAAAATAATCATCCCTCACCTATAGAACTAGTATTTAGGCTTTCTAATCCTAGCGACACTATTCTTAAGCTGAACGATATCCCCCGGTACTTGTCACTATACTATACTACAACGATCAGGTACACTGCCTGGTGGGGGTTGTAAGCTTCTCGAGATCCCTCGAGAGGTAAAGCCTGTTGCGATTCCCACGCATCAAGTTTTTGGCGCCGCAGCCCGGGGAATAGTTATTGTCTAGGTTAGAATTTCTTTTTATTAGGACTACTTGCTAGATTCCTTTCTAGTAAGATTTTATTTTTATTTTTAGGTCTTCTTTAGTCTATCTTATTTCTTCCTGTTTTTGTTCGTAACTCTTTACCATCCGACATCATGGAAGGTGGTAACATCTTTGAACCCGTCATCCCACCACAACAAAACCCACCATTAGAACCCCTTAGGCCCCGAACCTTAGGAGAGTACTCCCGACCTAGCCATCAGGGCTACCGAAACACCATTGAGCTCACCGGAGCCAATGTGACCCCCTTGCGATCCGACACCATCCGGTTGGTGCAAAGCGGATGTGCATTCCATGGACTTCGTTCCGAAGATCCAAACCAACATCTTAAGGACTTTCTCAAAATCGTAGATTCCATAGACCTAGGTGTTGAAACTAGAGAGACTACCCATTTACGCCTATTCCAATTCTCTCTACAGGATCAAGCTAGTCAATGGCTTGAGCGTTTACCCGCGGGATCCATCACCACATGGGATGATCTCACCACTCGTTTCCTTGCTCAATTTTTCCCACCGGGGAGAACTACTAAGCTTAGAAATGACATCTTGATGTTCCAACAACGTCAAAATGAAACCTTTTATGAAGCATGGATTCGATATAAAGACCTACTCCGAAAAGTCCCTCATCATGGCATCGAACCATGGCTCCAGATCCAAATCTTTTACGATAAGGTTGACTATCAAACAAGGAAAGCCATTGATTACGCAGCCAAGGGTAGGCTAGATAGACTTAGCGTTGACGAGTGCTGGAAAGTTCTTGAGGAGTTGGCACAATACGAAGAGGAAGGATGGGAGGACCCGATATTCCCAAGCAAGGTAAAACTTGACTACGTATGTGCCACCCAAGAAGAGTTGTTAGGAAGCATCGAGAAGCAGGTAAAAGAATTGATGAATATTGAGAAACTTGCTGCTGAACTCGTGTGGAATCATAATCCACGTAGGAATACGGTTATCAACCAAAATTTTCCTGAACGCTCACGACAAGAGGAATTCGAAGGGATAATGGTAACCTTCATGGATAATCAGGAAAAACAAATCCATCACCTAGAGGCACGCATGGAAGGCACTCATAAAGCTTTTATGAATTTCGCAGACCAATTCATATCAAGGGTTAAAGAAAAGATCAAAGAAAATTCCATACCTAAAAAAATTGAAAAAGTCTTCGAGGTGTCAACCCCTTTGGTGTTTGACCAAGAGGATAGCGGGAAATTTTCCTCAAATGCTTTACCATTAACTACCCCCCGTTCTCATGAACACCCCCATGCAGAGAAAAGTTCGCAAATCCATAACATTTTCGTTGGATGTTTGCGAACTACATTCCCGATCTCATCCAAAAAACGTTCTTTTGGTTTTAAGCCCGGTGTAAAGAGGTCGCACCTCAAAAACACCACTGATTTGAAACCCCCTATGGAACAACATCTTTCTTCTCACACCAATGACCCGTGCATAGGGATCAACTTATCCAAAACGTCACCTGACCCCTTCTACAACCTTACCTCTTTCCGTGACAGTAATGAGATGTTCGACCCTGGTGGACCTCGTTAAAGGAATAGCTACTCATGGGTTTTACTAATGTTTAGTTATTCACGCAAAGAGCAGGGACTAAACATGAAACTACTCCAAACCTCACCTTACACGGGCATCTGACGGCGTCAGATTTAACTCTTGACGCCGTCAGCTCGATGGATCAGCAATATTAACCCAAAACCAATCACTTTCAACCCATACCCCACAAATCTCACCCAAAGTGCTGTTGCTACTCCGATTCTCCAACCTCCAATTCGACGTCTTCCGCATCCAATCTTCACTTGGTAAGTGATTCTTCTTCATCTTTTTTCGATCAATTGTCCCTAGGACCCATCAATTTGAAAAACCCATTTCGCCCGAAACCCCACTCTTGACCCAATATTAGCAAATCGTAATGCCATCCAATTGGTGATTTGTAATCATGGGGTTACCATTTGATGATGTTGTCTCACTCAAATCATGCATTAATTTAGAGAAAACCCATCATGCCTCGGATTCTTTGACCCCCCACCCCTGTTTCCTGATTAAAGGAGCGTTTGGGTAATGGGTTAAGAGTTTGAAAATTGATTTTTCCCTCGCATTTGCATGAGTCGGATTTTTGCTGATTCTGACGGCGTCAGGACCAATCCTGACGGCGTCAGATGTATCTGACAGCAGAAATCGATAAAAATTCTTCTGCTAATTGTTTTCGTTCGCTCTAACTTTCTCCAGGAAAATGAGTAAGCGATCAAGACAACACAGAGGTAGCTCATCCAGGTCCCAACAAGTTAATTACGGGGAATTGGTCCACAGTTGGGGTCTATTTGACAACGATGCTGCGACCACAAAGTATTTGGAGCTTGCTAATCACCACATTGACGCTGGTTCTGTTATTGATTGGGAACTTCTTAGATCCCAAGGTCTAGAGGCTGAATTTCTGAGAAGGATCAACACTGATGGGTTTGCTGGTCCTCAATGGGAGAGGATGTTTAGAATGAGGGAGGTTGTTTATAGTGAGTTGGTAAGGGAATTCTTTGCAACTTTCCGCTTTGATCAGGCTGAGGCTAGGACAGATATGGGGGGCACCACTGTGTATTTTAGGCTAGGGGGAGAGTTGCGGTCATGTTCAGTGGCTGAGTTTGGTTGGAGGCTTGGGTTATATACTAGTGAGGAGGTTGATGGGACTTTTCTGCAGAGGTTGTTACATGGAGAGACTCAGAGGAGTGAGATGAGGTGTGTCACTTTTTGGCCGACCATAGGGGATGGGATTTACACCTCGACTACTGGGGCTGCATCGATCAGGGACCCCAATGTTAGGTTGGCTCACAGGTGCATCACATACAGCCTGTCTGCACGTCATTGCACTACCCACCGTGTCACTGCCTCTGATCTGTTCTACCTGTATACTATCTTTTCAGAGGATGTTTACTGCAACATCCCATTTTGGGTGGCCAGTTATTTGAGGACCAGTGTAGGTGATAGGGATATAGATAGGGTGTATGGAGGGATGTTTGTGACCCGGTTGGCTCGTTCCTATGGTCTTCTTACTCCTGCAATCATGGGGTATTTGAGCGACTACGGGGGCTGTAGGGTGGTGAGGGCTAAATCCCTCCGGCAGATGAACATCCTGATGCAGATGGTGGATGGGTCCTACACCTGGTACATGGCAGCAGGGCCTGCTGGTGAGGATGATGATGATGATGATGAGGGAATGCCCCAGCAGCATCAGTTTGCTGGGTATGAGGAGGGGACTGCAGACTACTACCGGCACATAAGCCGAGGAGATTGGCAGGCGCATCAGGAGGCTTGGATGGGTCAGGTGGATGCTTGGAGAACCACCATTGACCAGAGATTTGACTGGATGTATGAGCACACAGTCCGCTAGATGCAGCATCTTTCGACCCGTGATCACATCGAGCCCCATCTGCAGATTGACCCATTCCCTGGGCGCGAGCAGGACTATCCTCCCTATGGGTATACTGGGCACCTCCCACCTGGCTATGATTATCGCTTTGGTCCTCCCCCTCAGTGATTCGTTTTGATATCTGTGGTTCTTGAACAATTTATTCTCGGTTGTATGATTTGAAACATTTGGTCTTGTAATAGATTAGGATTCGGCCTCTGTTGGCTTTGGACACTTTTTATTTTTTTCTTTTAACAAATATTATGCATGTTCGGCTTTTAATTTTATTGTTGGTTAATCTTTGCAACCCATGTTTTATGTGATTTTATTTGTTTGATTGTTATTTGCTTCCGTATACATGTTTAATTTTTTATTGTTGGTTGATCATGTCTCTAAATTAAAATGTGGAAATACTTTACTATGTTGTTTTGGCCTAGTCTTAACTCCAACCTAGAAGTATTTTTGCAAAAGATAAGTGTAAGGGGAAACCCCAAATATGTTTTTAAGAAACAAACCGATCATGATTCTCCACAATAATAAATGAGCATGTATATTCGTATTTGTTAGAGTCAAATGCTTGTATTGAGTCATAATGAAGTTTTGCAGGATTTTCCAGGAAGTAAGACCAAGTTTTTCCAGAAATTTTCTGGAAACTTAACATAAGAATTTCTGCAGGTCCACTCTGACGGCGTCAGAGTTTTACTCTTGACGGCGTCAGGAGTTAAAATCTGGAAATTTTACCGGTTTTGTTTTTCTAACGGAAACTTATGGTTTTTGTGAATTATTAAGTTTTATAATCTCCAGGAGATCTGCAAACTTCATTCCACAAGCATTATATCTTACTTTGTTTTCTAGGATTTAGTAACTTATATAGGATGCCGCCGATTTTACGCGAGGTTGTCTTGTCTATTTTTGTCAGGTTTTACCGGTTGTGTATGACAAGAAGATGATTTATATTCTGGAAGGGAAGCTTTGATTGTTCATTTTCTTGGAGGAAGATTTAACCTGGCCAACCTATAATCCATACCGAGCGAATCAGGGGAGTATTTGATTTCATTCTCTTTACTTTTTCACTTTTACATTCTTTACTTGAACATTTGGGACAATGTTCATCTTAAGTGTAAGGGGAGGGTAAAAAGATGATACCTTACATATGCACTTTTGCTTGAGTTTGTTTTGTTTGATAGTAGATGTGTAATAAAACTATGAGAAATACTTGTTAGTGCAATTTTAGCGCCAAATTTAAAATTTTTTACAACATTTAGGAGTGAAACTTTAGCCATAGCAAGCGTCTCATGGATAGGAGATTGTATGACGAGCACATAACCGTATATTCAGAAAAATTTTCCACCAAAAAATGTGAGGTTCGCCTTTAGATTTGATAGGAAAAGCATTTATTATTAGTGCTTATGAGTGTACCGGTAGCATTTAGATTCTAGAACTTGCGTTAGTGACGCATCCCGAGACCGCTAGTGAGACTACATTCGTGTGGTAGGATTTACTACATGATAAGAGGCATTAGGATCACCCTTGTGTTAAACCCATATCATAATTACTTGACCATTTAAGTCATATTACTTGGCTAGTTAAGTCAACTAATTTTTCCCACACCCTTAGCGTTGTACTCATTTTTAGTACACGATACCCCTAGTACACCCCTCCGAGCCTATCTTTTCGTTTCTAACTTTAAGCATCTTACTTAAAGGAAGAATTTGTTACACCCCACTTAAATGTACACCCAAATTGCCTTAGCCTTCCGTGTATGCGCTCATTTTTAGTGCATTATTGTTATTTGTTAAACCCTAAGTTAACTTTCTAATTGATTACATCGTTGCTAAGTCGAGTCATATCCTTGTACATATTGTTTTGGGACGATTGGGACTCATGGGTAAGTACTTATTTTATGGAGTAATGGGGAAGAACATTATTTATTACCCCCATATGTACGATAATCTTAAAAGTGCTCCAAGTTTTTTGATTTTCTTAATTCGAGTCATTAGTTTAGTTTAATGTAAAGTATGTAATGTATGCAAAAAAAAAAAAAAAAAAAAAAAAAAAAAAAAAAGAAAAGAAAAAAAAAGAGAAAAAAACATACGGACTACCATCCCGTTTCATTCTATGTTCATTTTATGTTTTTGTTATTTTTCATTTATTAGCTTAAGTCGAGTCTAGTCTTGGCTTAGCAACGCCATATTGTACATGTAATTAACTAAGATTGTTAACTCGCCACCAGTAAAACTCCCTTTATCCAACAAAACCGTGTAATTCATATCCCTATACCTAACGTTACAACCTTTTAAAAGACCTCTTTGATAGTTTATCCTAGGTACTTACGCCATGTGGTGGAGGTTTGATCCTTTCCCAAGCCTATGGTAATCTATTTTGCTATGACAGGTAGTGAGAGATATCTTCCATTTCCATAATGATATATTACTTTATTACACCCGAGAGATGTGAGTATCTAAACACTATTTGTGAGGTGCTAGTGTATGACCTCCGTGCTTGTCTATTGGTCTTTAGTGGAACGATTATTTGTTATAATTACTTTTATATTAGTGTTAAATGACCTCTAACTTGTCTTTTGAGTAGAATAAAAGCGCATTTGCTTGATGACAAGCAAATCTCAAGTGTAAGGGTATATGATGAGGCGAAAAATTATCCGATTTTAGGGGGTCATTTAAGCCCGAATCCGAATTTATTTGATCAAATATTTCCCTAAATCGTTCCTTTTGTGATTTTAGGTACTTGGAGAGTGAATTCTGGAAAAGAAGCCATTTTGGACGTTTTTGGAACATAAAAGTGAAGAAAACGGCAAAGTCTCAATTTTCCATGTTGGAACAGTACATGAAGGCGTCAAGAGTAAACTCATGACGGCGTCAAACACTAAGAATTAAAATCCGTAGCTCATGACGGCGTCACACAGGGCATCAGAAGTAGATCAAGGCCGTTCGAGGAAGTATTTGGCGGCGAGATGACGGCGTCACACCTTTGTTCTTGACGCCGTCACCCCGATTTTCCTATATATAGTTTTCTAGTTTTTCACATTAAAGGAGAGAAGTTTCGGAGAAACCCTAAAGACGATTTTGGTGCAACTTTTACAGGTTTTTCAAGGGTTCCAAACCCTTGATACCTTGCATTGTAATTGAGATAAGTGTTCTTCTAATTCAATCAATATGTCTATGTGTTGGTTGTCTATATCTTGTTCTTGTCTCAATTCCATTATGCTAGGCTAGATCTCTTTTGTGTTTGCTTAGATCTAATGAAACCTAGATATTGATTATGTGTTGATTACTTGTTTATTCTTGTTGTGGATGAATGATTTATATGTTAGGCTTAAGAAAACTGGCAGATCTCCAAATGGTAACATGCTTAAACGTCTTAAGAAACATGAACCGAGGCGTACTAGGTCTTTATTGGTTGTATTTAATGCATGAGCCACTGTTTACAATCCCTATAGTTGTGCTGGGCATGGTGTAGGAGGAGATAAGAGCTCATAGAATTGGGGAGTTATGTATGCCACCCCATGAATGGTATTAAGGAATACAATCCGTCATCCATGCAATTATAACAAGTAATTAACGTGTAAAAGATATCTAGGGAGTAGTGAAATCTAAGTAAACACATTTTCTCCAATTACTGCTCACAACCTTAGTTTAATTAGTTTATTTTCATTTTTAGTATTTTATTTTGATTGCATCTTAGTTTTGGGTTAGTTGAATAGCAACTAATTCCGCCCACTCTTCCAAAACCCGATATTTTTACTTGCTTTCTATAAAATATAAAAACACAAAAATAATCATCCCTCGCCTTTAGAACTAGTATTTAGGCTTTCTAATCCTAGCGACACTATTCCTAAGCTGAATGATCAATCCCCCGGTACTTGTCACTATACTATACTACAACGATCAGGTACACTTCCTGGTGGGGGTTGTAAGTGTTGGGATCATAGTTTTCACTATTTTATAAAGTCTCAGTCATTTGTAATAATGCTAGGTTGCTTAACTATTATTTACTTATAATTATGTAATATTACAAGTTTACTAGACTTTAGACAAAAGGTCCATGGGCTTTAAGCCCACACGATTTAGAGAATGGAAGGAGAGGGAGTGTTGCCCTAGCTCCTTCCCTATAAATAGAACCTTTAGGTCACTTGTAAAGTTGGTTGGTTATTTGATTTCTTAAGGAAACTCTTGCACTTATATTTCTCTTTATCATATAATCACCCAATCTCTTTTCTCATCTCATTTCTATCATTATTATGCTTGTGTTTACAAAATGGTGACCTAACAAGTGGTATCATTCGCCATATGAAGGTGTAGCTTTTGTTTTTCATTGATTTTGTTTCTTAATCTTGTTTTCTATAATCGATTTTTGCTCAAAATTTTTATACTTTATTGCTTGTTTCTTGGTTTTTATCACATATTTGCTTACAAACTTGTGCTACAAATCAAAACAAACAAAAAGGCATAATTTTTTTCTCAAAAAATCGATTAGGGGTTATTGTACTTGTTTTCGAAATTTTTTAAAATTTTTGAAAAGTTCTTAAAGTTTTCAACTTTCTTAAAGATCTCTTCATTTTACACATAAAAGTACAAGAATCTTGAAATAAAAACGAGTTTTTGGATTGCTTTCTTTGAAAAACAAAATCTGCCAAGTTTTCGCAATTTTACATTGGCACCTATTTCGCGATCTACTCTACGTGCACTACCTCGACTTCGTTTTTGTGGACTCGGTATTTTCTTTCTTGTATAAGAAAGTTAAGTACTTCGACTTTTGGTAAAGTTTTCGAAATTGTACAATTTCGAAAACTGGGCTTTTAACTTTGTGTTTTCGAAAACATCCATTTTTTTCAAAATCACACATTTTTTCGCAAACTTGGATAAGTTTCGAAAACTTACACTACCTCACTCAGTTTCGCGACAACTTAATTAAGTTTCGAAATCTTCTTATTTCGCAAACCTAAAAGTTTCGCAAACCTTTGTTTTTTTTTTGAAATTCACAAGTTTCGCAATCCCAATTTCGAAATCACAGTTGAGTAAAGTTTCGCAATCTAAAGATTAACAAAGTTTCGCAATTGTGCTAAGTGTTTTCTCGAAATTTGGCTAAACCTATACCTTCTACAAGATCCATTATTACACAAGTGTTCTAAGATGTCTCAACCACCTAATCACTACTCCCCTCATATTCAGCAACATCAACAACAGCAGTATCAGCAACAACAATACCATCAGCAACCACTGTATCTACAACCTTCTCAAAAACAAATGTATAATCCACTACATCATTACCTAATGATGCAACAACATCAGATCATTCCTCAACAACAACCATATCAAGTGCCACAACAAAACACTCAGTTTTCCTCCAAACAACCTCACTGGTTTGACAGAATGTGTGAAGTTATTACAACTCAACAATCCCGACATGAGGCAGGATCACTTGAGACACCTCCAATGCTAACACCTGGGAACTATGTTCAATGGTCAAGTCGATTCTTACGATTTCTTGAATTAAAGAAACCTCATGGGAAATTCTTGAAGCAAGTGATACTTGAAGGACCATTTGAGTGGCCAACAAGATTTGAAGCTGGTGATCCACATGCTGATCCTCCACGTCCTCCTGGTGATCGACCTCTTCCAGAATCTCTACTCACAGAAGAACAGAAATTACATCGTGAAGCTGATGAGTATGCAATGGCTTATATACTTCAAGGAATACCAAATCCAATTTATCGAAGTGTCGATGCTCAGAAAACAGCCAAAGCTATGTGGGAACATGTTCATCTCCTTATGGAAGGCACTCAATTGAACAAAGATGATATGGAATCCAAACTCTACATGGAATACACTGACATCACAATTGAACCAGGAGAGTCACTTGAATCCTACTATCATCGTTTCACAAATGTGGTCAATGATCTGGAACGTCACAAAATCACAGTACCAAGGATCGCGGTGAACTCCAAATTTGTTGGTAGTCTTGGCCCTGATTGGCATAAATATGTGACATTTGTCCGTCAAACAAATAATCTTCATGATGCTCCATATGGTTTGTTGTATGATTTTCTGAAACACTATGAACCTGAAGTGGAAAAAGATAGAGCTCTACGAGGAGGATACACACCAACTTCTACACCAAATTCTTTGGCTCTCATAGCTCAGTCTCCCTATGCTCCACCACCAATGTCAAATCATGCATATGTTCAAGAGCAGAACTACTTCAGTTATCCACAATCTTCTACCTCGAACCAAATGGTCCCTTATGATTCATCTCCACAGAATGCCTCTACTCAACTGGTTCCATTAAACAACAATGATGCTGTGTATTACTCAAATTCCAATGACGATGACGATGATGACTTTAACACATTGAATCAGGGACTTGCTCTTATTGCTCGTGCTTTTAGCAAATTCTCCAACAAGACAAACAACCGTCAACGTTCATCTTCTAACACAAGGAATCAAGCTATTGTCAATGATGGAAGAGTGGAAATTTAGAATCGTAACTATGGTCGATCTGGTTCAGGAAGCTCTTCAGGAACTTATGGGAATGGTCAGAGGTTTAGTAACAATGCGGGGTTCATGAACAACTCAGGATCTTCTCAGCAAAGGTCTGAACCACTTGCAACAAGGAACTCCAACTCAGGGAATGCAATATGGTGCTATAATTGTAATGAACAAGGTCATATAGCGACAGCATGTCCGAAACCAAGAACTCGGGGTAGTAAGTTTCATAAGCAGGCATTACTCATGGCTTTTCAAGATGAAAAAGATGGACATTTCCCTGAACAAGATAACAACTTCATGGCAAATGTGCACAATGATGATGACATGGAAGATCTGGAAGCTAATGCAGCTGTGATGCTTATGGCCAACATGCAGGAACTTCAGCTTAATGATTCAGGTCAAGTGTATGACACTGACGGCTTGTCTCAGGTACATGACCAAAAAGCATGTTTAATACATGAAATAGCCTCACCCTCTGCTTCTGAATCAGATATGGCGTAAGTTGTTCCATCTAAATCATCTTCATCCTCTCAAACAGATGAACAAATAAGCACAGTTGTCATATTTGATGATGACACAGTTGTCTCATTTGATGATCCTATTGAGAATGATAAACATGATCATTTAGAACAACATGAACCATCATTTGATCCAGACCCTGACCTAATATTGTTATCTAAACAACTGGATGCTCAACAATTGCAAATCATTAAATGCAACGAGAAAAATAAAGTTTTAAAAGAACAAAATGCGTCACTTGCAAGAGATATTGAATGTTATAAAATTCAACTTTCAAATCAGGAAGACAAGAATAAAAATGCAAAAAGTTTTGAAAAAGCTTTTCAAGATTCTTACAACAAAGAAAAAGATCTTCAACGTAAAATACAAGATTTAATTGAGTCAAACGGAAAGTTGATTTCGAAACTCGAAAGTGAAAAGTGTGAATTGAAAATGCAAGCTGAACGTCTTCAAACAGCTCTTTCAAAAACAGAAACAGAATTGTCAAATTGCAAAAAGGAGTTTTGTGAACATAAAATAAGAAAAAGGAAGTATATAGATGAATTACTCGGTGATATTGTTGATCTTGAAAAACAACTCAAAGAATTTCGTCACATTGTTTACAAACACGGGAACTCTGTCACAACAATTCAGAAATTTGCTTTAAAACCGAGACCCGATAAAGGATTTGCACTTTGCGATTTCAAATCAATGTTTCTTCACACAACATTTAAAGAAAATCCTAAGATTTACAGTATAGATCACATGTTTGATAATACAATTGTGCGTGCTGTTGTTTTTGATACTGAGGAAGAAGAAGAACTTGAAGACGAGAGTCGATCAAAAATGAGTTATGTTCAATATTGGACACCATATGACTATTCAAAAGCTCCACCTCTTTCTAAATCTTTTGTTACTCAAAAAGAATTACCTGAGAAATCATGGTTTATCGAAAAGTCATATGTTTCATCCTCTAATGCGGCCCCTGTCCAAACTGTAGCATAAATTAATGGTCCTTTACCATCATCCGGTGAACTTACACCTTTACCAAAAAGTTGTCGTGTCTTAAACTATCACAAAACTTTTATGGAAGACATCAAAATTTTGGAGGAAACAATTGTACGTAATTCTGAAATAAAAGTTGAAACTTTTCAATCCGCTTACGAGCGAGAAAAGAGAGATATTTTTCAAAAACAAATGCTGCCAATTGTCAAACACCTCCGTCTATGTGCTACACGTTGGGATCAGGAACTTCAAAACGAGGTCAAAAACATGATAAACGTTTTCAACTCTACTGAAAATGAAATTTTGGCTCAAAAGCAAAGAAATCGAGTTTTACAAAAAGATGCTGATCGAATCTTGGAACAAGTTCTCAATGCTGATATTTTGTCTGTTATCATGAATGATCTCTATAAATCTGGTACTTCTATGCTTATGGATGATCGTTGTGTTGATAATAACTTGTTGAATGAGGAAATTGAGACACTTAAACAGGAAAATGATAAGTTGAGAATTAAAAATGATGATGTGACAAAACAATTTTCAAAAGAAATTTGTCAACTCAATCAAAGGCTTGAATGGTGTCAAGCTAAAAGTCTTGAAAGGGAATTGAAGTTTCAAAGTCAAAATGTTTCAAACTCTTGCCAGATTTGCAAAAACAACGAGTCTTTAAAAGGTATGTGTCTCCGATACGAGAAAGAAATTACGGATTTAAAAATTGAAAACGCCGAATGGCAACAAAACCGCAATGACATCAAATATTGCAATGGTTTACTTGAGTCTGAAATTCAGGACAAAAATCACATCATCATTGATTTGAAAGAGAAAATCAAGCTAATTCAAAAAGGAAAGTTTGTTGACACCACGGTAATAGCACCAGGAATGTATCACGTAGACAAAATTGATAAAGGAAAGGTTGTTCAAAACACTAATGTTGATAACTCCACTTCTACAGGACTAGTCTCCACTACTAGCGTTAGCAGACCCAAGCGAAAAAGTAAAAAGAAGAATAGGATCTTGCAATGTAAGAGAAGACACTTAGAAGCTCAAGAAGTAGAAGACCAACTTAGGAATTTGAATAAAACTCATGTTGCATCAGATTTTGATTCTAATCTGGCAAATTGTAATCAAAATCTCAATGTAACGAATGATGAACCTTTGAATGTTTTGAATATTAATGCATCTTGTGTGTTTTGTCGTAAAAGCGTATCATCTGGTGATCATACAAAATGTTTAGCTAATTCTATTCTCAATCGTCATAAGAAACGTAGGACACGCATTCCTTCTAGGCCCATTATTGCCTCTAAGTCAAACTTAGGAAAGCCGTCTACTACGGTTTCTAATGAAGTTGAAGTTACCCCCATAGTTGCTGAGAACAAATCTAGGAATGAGCCAACTACTAGTGCATTTAACATTAAGAAAGCAAAAACTAGTTGGAACTGGCAACGTTGGTTACAATACAAACCAGACTTTAAATGGATTCCTAAATTATTGAATACATGTGTTTCTAACCAACAGGAACCCGCACTGTCTTTGGGTTCCACCCTTACTACTGTTCCATCTGTGTCTTCTTCTTGTGATGCAGGTGGTACAGATTGTTCTCTGGATTGTTGATAGCGGATGCACCCGACATATGACAGGCAATCCCAAACTGTTACATAACTTTGTCTCAAAGTTTATTGGTACTGTCAGATTCGGGAATGATCATTACGCTCTAATCATGGGATATGGTGACTATATCAGCAGGAACATTGAAATCAGTCGTGTTTACTATGTGGAAGGCCTTGGACACAACCTTTCTCTGTTGGTCAATTCTGTGATGGGGATCTAGAAGTTGCATTTCGTGAGAAAACCTGCTTTGTTCGTGACTTACAAGGAAACGATCTAATGTCTGGCTCACGTGGCTCCAATCTTTATACAATATCAATGTCAGATATGATTGCAACATCTCCGATATGTCTTCTCTCCAAAGCAGAATCAACTAAATCTTGGTTATGGCACAAACGTCTTTCGCACTTAAATTTCAAAACCATGACTGACCTTGCTCGTTATAAACTTGTTGATGGATTTCCAAGATTCCGTTTTACCAAAGATCACTTATGTCCAGCCTGTGAACAAGGAAAAAGTACTCGTGCTCATTTTCCTAATAAACCTGAGCATAGTACGAATCATGCTCTACAACTGCTTCATATGGATTTATGTGGACCGATGCGTGTTCAAAGTATCAACGGTAAACGCTACATACTAGTAATTGTGGATGATTATTCCAGATGGACTTGGGTTTATTTTCTACGAACTAAAGATCAAGCTCCTTCAATGATCATCACCTTTCTCACCAAAATTCAAGTTCAGCTTCGCAACACGATACGAATCGTCAAAACTGACAATGGAACTGAATTTAAGAATCAGACACTTCGGTCATACTTCGAGAAAGTGGGAATTGAACATCAAACATCTATTCCTAGAAGCCCAGAACAGAATGGAGTTGTTGAAAGACGCAACAGGACGTTAGTGGAAGCTGCTAGAACTATGTTGATTAATACTCAATTACCAGATTACTTGTGGGCAGAAGCTGTTTCAACCGCATGTTATACTCAAAACCGTTGCATGATCACAAAACGCCATCGCAAAACACCGTATCAAATTGTTCACAAAAGGAAACCGAACATCGATTACTTTCATGTATTTGGAGCACTTTGTTATCTGAAAATTGATCGTGATGATTTAGGTAAACTTAAAGCAAAGGCTGACATTGGAGTGTTCGTTGGATACTGTGAAAATTCCAAAGGTTTTCGGATATGGAATCGTCATACAAGAGAAATTCAAGAAACCATTCACGCTAATTTTGATGAACTCACACAAATGGCTTCTGAGCAACACAGCTTAGGACCCGACTTCAACCGTCTTAACTCTCCGGTATCTTCGGCTGAACCTTTGCCACTAAACCGCAAAGAATTAGAAACCTTGTTTGCTCCACTATTTGATGACACAATTGAATACCGTCCTACTGAGGTCTCACCTAATTCCGCTGCTCAACCTGATCACATTCCAGTACCAGACTCACCTCAACAAACCACTACAAGTGTTGAGAGAGACGGTCCTCCAATTGTATCACCATCTATAGCAGAACAAACTGGTTCTAACTCCCGCCATCCAGCTGAAGATCCAACACCACAATCAGTTCCACAACCCGCAGAGCATGATCCTGATGCGCTCTTTAATCCGTTTGCACCAGCTCCTACAGTTCCTGATATAGCTGAGTCGTCAACACGCAATTTGGATCCTGCTAACATGCGAGATACTTATCAACTACACCCTACAACACACAAATGGACTCGAGACCATCCACTAGTTCATATTATTGGCCATCCAGATGCACCTGTAATGACAAGACAACGACTTCACACTGATGGAGAAACTTGTATATATGCACTCACAGTTTGTCACGAAGAACCTAAGAACATTAAAGATGCAATGACTTATGACAACTGGATTGAATCTATGCAAGAGGAATTTCAGCAATTCATAAGATTAGAAGTCTGGGAATTAGTTGAAAGACCTGACGGAGTCTTTGTCATCGGGTTAAAATGGATCTGGAAGAATAAGCTTGATGCAGAAGGGACTGTCATACGCAATAAATCACGTCTGGTAGCAAAAGGATACTCCCAACTTGAAGGACTAGACTTTGCTAAATCCTTTGCTCCAGTGGCTAGACATGAAGCTGTTCGGATCTTTTTGGCTTATGCTGCACACAGGAACATGGTGGTTTACCAAATGGATGTGAAAACAACATTTCTTAATGGAGAACTCCGTGAAGAAGTTTATGTTAGCCAACCTGAAGGCTTCGTTGATCCTGAGCGTCCTAATCACGTTTACAGACTCAAAAAGGCACTCTACGGACTTAAGCAAGCCCCACGGGCGTGGTATGACAAACTGTCCACTTTCTTGCTGGCCAATAAATTTTCTAAAGGATCGGTGGATCCAACACTATTTACAAAAACCTACGGGGAGGACTTACTTGTTATTCAAATATATGTCGATGACATCATTTTTGCCTCAACAAAACGAAGTTACTCTAATGATTTTGCAAAATTAATGAAAGATAATTTTGAAATGTCCATGATGGGTGAACTTTCGTTCTTTCTAGGACTACAAGTTCATCAATCACCCCGTGGAATTTTTATAAATCAGTCCAAATATGCTCTTGAAATTTTAAAGAAACATAGAATGATGTCTTGTGATACTTATAATACACCAATGGGCTATACCACAAAACTAGATGCTGATTTACATGGGACTCCAGTTGACCCTACCAAATACCAAAGTATGATTGGGTCCCTCATGTATCTCACAGCTAGTAGACCTGATATAGTATTTGCTGTCTATATGTGCTCTCGCTATCAGTCTAAACCAACTGAAAAACACCTCAGTGAGGTCAAAAGAATCCTTCGATACATAAAGGGAACAATTAACTTGGGAATCTGGTATCCGAAGGATTTTGGTTTTGAACTAATTGCTTTTTTAGATGCTGACCATGCAGGATGTTTAGACACACGCAAAAGTACATCTGGTGGATTACAATTTCTCGGAGACAAACTTGTGTCATGGCAATCAAAGAAGCAGGACTGCACATCACTATCGTCTACAGAATCTGAATACGTAGCCATGTCTGCTTGTTGTGCTCAAGTCATCTGGATGAGATCACAACTTAAGGATTATGGCTACCTATTCAACAAGATTCCTATCTACTGTGATTCAAAGAGTGCAATTGCTATCTCCTGCAACACAGTACATCATTGCAAATCCAAACACATCGATCTCCGATATCACTTCATCAAAGAGCATGTGGAAAAGGGTACCGTTGAACTTTATTTTGTTGGAACAGAGTACCAATTGGCGGACTTACTTACCAAATCTTTAGCACCATCAAGGTTTGCTAGTCTAGTTCACCAAATTGGTATGCGATGTTTGACTCCAGAAGATCTGGAAAAGTTCTTAAAATACAATTGATCGTCAAACATCAAAACTATCTTTGTATAAATATTTTCTTTACTATAAACCAAAAAAAAAAAAAAAAAAAAAAAAAAAAAAAAAAAAAAAAAAAAAGAAAAGAAAAAAGATTTTTCATTTATTTACTTAAAAAAAAATGCAAGTATATCACTTCTCTTCAACATTGTGTCATTTCTTACAAATGTTGAGGGGGAGATAAGCTCAAAATGCCTCACATTTTTTCTCCAATAGATATACTTACATATTTTCTTAATAATGCGGTTCTTCGGAGAATGTGGAAGTACTAAGTTTATTTTCTCGTCTCATCTCGATTATAATCTCAACTTACATAAGCGGTTAGGAGAATATCTTTATGTTGCACATGTTTGTCATTTTACTTTAGGACTTAAGTTAGTATATCCAAAGTTTAAGGGACCATAAGTGACAAAATTTCAAAAGTTTCATAAATTAAACAAACAAACAAACCGTTCTTTTCATCACAATATCCAAAACCCCTAAAACCCATTTTGAAACCTACGGTCCCAATTCAATCGAGAAATCCACGCTTGTGATCATTAATCTGTAAGTTCCTAAGTAATCACTAGGGTATTACAAACATAGGATCTCGTTTAATTGAAAATCCAACGGCTCAATCTCCTGATTTATTGATTTCGAGAACTAGGGTTTGTGATTTCGAAATTTGCTATAATCATGGTTAGGTGTTTGATTCTTGATAGGGTTTTGTTACAAAGCTTGTTTCTAACATATCCTCATCATTTTCTCATGCATTCCTTCATGTTCATGTCGATTTAGAAATCTAGGGTTTGGTTCGATTTGAGTTTGTTTGATTCTGTGTTTGATTGTTCTGTTTCATTGGTGGGATATGCTTCTATGGTCACTTATATACATGTTAGATATATCTTTGTTGATCTACACCATTGATGCTTGGTTCTCGATAAGCTTGTATGGCTCGTTCTTGGTTAATCTCTATCTATCTGAGTCCTAATGTGTTGAATACAGTCATAATGTGCTTGCTACATGTATTTGTGACATGCCTGAAACAATGATACTCATTTGACTCAAACTTGATATATTATCGAGAACTTGATCTTGACAATTATCGAGATCTTAGTTAACGTGCTTATTGATTATATCTAATTGGTGTTTATCAATCTTTGTGACAGGCCTGAATCATTGGATAAGTTATTCGCAAAAGAAACGTACGTTTGACTTCAAATTCGAATGATTCTTGTATAAGAATTTTTTCGAAAACTTCAAGTTTTTTCGCAATCTCTGAAGAATTTTTCGAGATTATGCTATAACTCATGATTTCGATAATTTTGTTCAAAATTAGTTTTTTTCGAAATTATTATTTTTCGAAAACTACTCTTTGAACATAGATTTCGAAATCACTAGGTTAAAGCATGTTTGCGAAAAGTTTTATCGAAAAATGATTTTTTTTCGAAAACATGAAAACTTTCGCAAATCTTGTATAAGGAATGATCTCGAAAAATCTTACAGATAAGGATTTTCTTGATAAATTAATTTTCTCGATAAAATTCTTTGTAACATTTTTCGAAATCTTTTCTTAATACAGGTTTGCGATAAAATGTTTTTATTATTATTATTTTTTTTTATTATTTTTTTTTTAATTTTTTCGAAATCTCATTTAGGCCTTGTCATTTCATATACATGTAACTTTGTTGTGATTCATTGTTGTTGTGTAATGTGATGTAACAATGTATTGTGTATATCATTTGTGCTTATATTTAAGACATTGCATTGTATAATTGATTTCGTGATTCTAAATGATCAATGATTCTTCAAGTATGCATTATATGACACTTCACACATAACAAAATGAAACATTCGTGCTTAACTGTCTTAAGTAGAGGTCTATTACCAAACTCAAACACTGTGCTAACACGTAACAAATTTGGATGTTTGGTTTATGACTATACTTTTCAGATTAACATGGCTGAACACAACGAGAATGTCACTGAACAAGCTCTTCCATTACTCACCATAGATGACATCACTCCCGAAAACTACAATGTCACGATTGGCAACAACAATCCACGAGTTGATTTTGACAAACTGAAAATTACAGAGAACTCGTGCATGATTGTGAAAGATATTCTACTTGCACATCCATGCAAACATCTACTCATCTGTTCTACTTCAGTTCCTCTGTTCTACCTTCATCAGTTCTGGCTTACTTCTAAGGCTAACTTGGATGATGAGTCTTTCACTGTTACATTGGATCACCAAGACTACACTGTAGATCACGACGTTCTTCGTACAGCTCTTCTTCTGCCCCAAACTGACAACGAATTTGCTCCTATACTACCTGAACTGGATCTTCTTGATTTCTTCATTGAGTTAGGATATGAGGTTGATGATGACGTACCACTAATCAAGCTTTCCCGATTCAATGCCAAGAATATCCCTCAGCCTTGGAGAACATTCTGTCTGTTGGTGGTAAGATCAATATCAGGAAGAAAAAGTGGTCATGAACATCCTAGGCTCGAACATTTGCAAACATTCTAGGGAATGGTGACTCTGACTCCTATTGACTTTGCAGTTCCTATCATGAATGATATAGTCCACAGTATTCAAACCGAACGTGTGAAGACTATGATACCATTCACAAGATTCACCAAGCTTCTCATAGAACATCTATGCAAAGACACTCCAGAATTCATCAAGAGGATGGCTGATCCTAATGAGCCGAAGCACCTCTTCGAGGACGACTTCACCACCTCATTCATCAAGACGACCACTTCCTCAACCAAAATCAAAGGAATGAGGCTTCCCGAATACCTTCTTGATGACAAAATCAAGAAGAGTCTGAACTACAAGCTGTATGATAATGCTTACAAAGGGGTACAGGAAGAAGCCACTATAAAGACTCGAAGCAGAGGAGGTGTGAAGTCTGACCACTGGCTCACCTCAGACGAAGTCTAAGGCTGCACCCAAGACTAAACCATCTGTTAAACCCAAGTCTTCTGCCAAACCTAAACCTACATCCAAGTCTACACCTGCCACCAAGCCTAAGAAGTAGGCAACTCCTGAGTACTTTATTCGGGATGAACCTACACCCCCACCTTCTGACACCGAATCCAAGTTCGACACGGAATCTGAAGAAGAAGAACCAGATTATGAACTGAGAGTAAGAGCACCTGAAGAAAGATTCCCTGCAACTGAGATTGCCATAGAACAAAGTCTTGAAACTTATGAAGAAGAGATAAGGAAAAGAAAAGGAGTCACTATTAATGAGCCTAATGATGATGAAGACGAACCAATCGTTGAACCATTGGTCGATAAACGCAAACTTAAAAGTATAGTTGTCGACACACGAGCTGAAGAAAAGCGACTTCGCAAAGAACAAAGGAAAGCAAGTCTCGAAAGCCGACTTATGTCTCAACCTCCAACACCACCACCTATCGATCAGTCTGAACATATAGGAGCTACAAGCAGCATGATTCCTCCCACTGTGTCCACAATGTCAGAATCAGCTCCACAGCCTGATAACACCGTTAAAGATACAGACAAAACAGGAGATGTCAACATGACAGAAACTGCTAATATAGAAGAGAATGTTGGTGGACAAGAGAACATAGCTACGGATCAGGAACATGAATACCTCATTACTCCAGAGTTTCTTGCACGAGAAGCAGAGGAAGCAGAGGAACGTCGTAGAAAAGAAAACGAAGAGAAGAACGCATTCGACACCAACATATTTCTTAAGTCATCTTCTCAGCAGACTTCCTCAGCACTACCTCCACCTCCTCAAGACTCTCCACCAAAGGATCCGACTCCTCCTACTTCTTCTTCAAACTCTCACAACGAGTCATCGTCCGAATCATCACCTGAGCATTCATCTCCCACACCTTCAGAAACCGCATCAAAACAGCATTCAATCAATGAACCGAAACAACCAGTTGATCTTCAGGAGCAAGTCAACAATCTCACCAACATGGTTACCAGTCTTACCAAACAAGTTGAGGACTTCCAGGAGTCAAAGCAGCTGATCGACAAGTTCTTGAACTCTGATTACACAGGATTTATCAGAACTTCAACACATGATTTTCTCACTGAAAATCTGGTTGACATGATCACTCCTGAAGTAGCAAACCTTCTTGAACCAATCAATGACAACTTGGATCACAGAATCAGAAGTGTTACGAGAAAAATGTTGTCAACTACACCATTCACGCTTCACACAGCAAAACCTTCTACAGTGGCTCCAACCGTCCCTGAATTGTCTTTCAAAGACATGCTTGCCAAACTCTTCGACAACATTGCCTCCAAAACCACACAAACTGCTGAAGAAAAGGCACTTTATGATGCTATGGTGGCTTACATATCCAAAGAGTCATGCAAAGATGCAGCTGGAACCCTGAAAAGGACAAGAAAAGATGATGATCCTGACCCAAATACTAAAGGCAAGAAATCTAAGTCTGGAACCGGTCCCTCATCGTCTCTACAACCACAAAAGGACTCCACTCCTCCTGGAAATCAACAACAACCCTCAGCTACTGGTGAAGGTCAAACTGAAGAAGCGGAAACAATCATGGAACCTACAGATGACTACCAGGGTCAACCTGACACCAATTACCGTGCTCCACCTATTCTTGATTCTCATGCTGAACCATCGTCACCATCCAAGGCTAAAGACAAAGATGCTACATCTAAGTCCAAGAAATCAAAGAAGAAAAGACGTCATTCATGGCTCGACAATGATGACACTCCTCAGAATGATTGGCTGACAGAAATGGTCCAAGCTCAACCTCCTCTCGAAGAAGAAGAACCCCTTCCTGGTAACACTCTATAGTTTACCCAAGTCATTATGAAGGATCTTCAGATCAACAAACTCACAAAGGCAGCGCTCAGAAGAGTTAATAGGGATGCACAAGAATTCCTCAAGAAAAGATCTGGAAACAAAGTCGAATACGAGTATCATATGCAGAATATAGCTAGTGCAATGTCTGCCGACTTTGACTGGCTAAATCCTGAAGTGAATATCGATCTCAGTTCCAAGAATCATGAAAAACCTTACTTCACTGACTGGACCAAACCATTACCTTTGAAAGGATTTCCAGACAAACCTAAGATACCTTACAGCTTCTTCTTCAACAAAGATCTTCGTAACATCCAGCTCACTCAGGAGACATCCAAGAAGAAATATGCTTCCTCACTCACAATCTCAGTACCTGCCGCAAGATACGAAATTCCTGCCATTGAAGAAACCACTCGTATTTTCAGCAACTCCATCGTAGCTTACGATAGAGATGCACTACATGGAATTCAACACTGGCCAGAACGTCGTCGTTTCGGTTATACCAGCAGATTAGGAGATAAATCATTGGAAAATGTGAAGCAAAAATCTAAGATCGTCGCTATCTTGGAGATTCAAGAGTCGCAATGGTTTAACTACATATTCATGCGTGAAATTGTTGTTAAACGACAAGATGAAAAGAAGTACAAGTTCTCTGAAGCAGACTTTCCAGACCTTAATCTCAATGATATCGAAGACATGTATCTCGAAAAGGTTCAAGGAAGAATGCGTGGATTTGATAGAGATGTTCAGTACAACTTCATGGCATCACTACTTCTTTACATCCTACGCTTGATAGTTCAAGAAAGAGTGGAAGATCCTCAGCTTGTAGTGGAAAGTTACCAACAGAAGATCAATTTGACAAAGCCGCAATTCACATTTGATGGAATCTATCAAACGTCACAGTTTACTCTCAACCAAGATCCTTTTGGTTTCACCTACATCAACAGCAAAAAGCTACAAAGTTTCATGAGGTTCGATGAGGTACACAAATTCTGTGATGTTACACTCAAATCTGTTCGTGATGGGCTTGTCAAAAGGTTGAATGATGATCGCCGAAAAATAGCTAAGGGGGAACAACCTAGATGGAAATCCAGCATAAGAAGACAAGTTCGTAACTTTGTCTTAAAGATTGAAGAAAGGTTATTTCGACGGGAACAGATCAGACGACTGGAAAGCTATATCGGTGCCAGACCATCGTTTCCTGTCAGACTCTTCGAAAGACCAGAACCCAAGTTCACTGACTTTGATGCTCCACTTCCTGACGAAGATTAACTTGGTACATTTGGTTATTCTTTTCAATATTAATTGTTTCATTTGATTGAATTTCACAATGGCTTGTGCACGCATTACAGTGCACAACCCGAACTTGTAAAGAAAGGACCCTGAGGTACGCTTCAGTGCCTCAATCCTAATATAAGGAGCGAAGGCTTCTTACTTTTGAGTAGAATTAATCAAACATTTATGATTTTCATAATTCTGCTCAAAAGGACAAGTATTTCACCTCAATAAGACCTAATCACTTGTTGAGGGGGAGCACTTGTCAAACACAAAATACTTTGCTCTAAATCAAAAGTTCTTGGTGCATCTCCCCGTAAGACTCAAAAGGCATATTTTAATCTAAAAGTTTGTCAAAAACATCATCTTATATGCTATTTTTGAGGGGGAGAAAATGAAAAAGTGATCAAAATATACGAAGTAAAAGGTCAAATGGTGTATCATGTGTGAGCTAGACTCAGTATTGACCCAGGAATTGACGAAACAACAAAAGTTAGTAATATCGAAAGGACTTATCCTCGATGGGTAATAACATCAAGTTAGTTACTAGAGCTAGTTGTCACCTAAAAGCTGACAATGTATCTCTTTAACTAGCCACGTAAGCGTGTCTCGAAAAGGATATGTCTTAGTAGAAATGTACCGTCTCGAGAAACTTTCTGTGAACTTGATCAGGCCGGGTAATAACTTCAAGCTAGTTTAACTAGTGATGTAAGCGTGTCTCGAATCGGTCTTGTTCACGGAAAGTGGATCAATTCAAAAGTGCTTGCTCCTCCCACATGTGCAAATTTATTAAATACTTATGAGCACATGTGAAGGGGGAGCCCTTCAAAAGTGTACACAAAACTCTCAAAGTGTTAAACAAAATATTTGATTAACACAAACACTTTGAGAGATTTTCAATCAAAGGTTTCTTGGCTACTGTCGGAGTTATAAGGTGATTAAGATAGGAATATCCGTCCTATGATCCGCCAGAGCCAGAGGGATCTACCCAAGGACATCTCCCATAGTTAGAATTAGAAGTCCTTATGTATGATACGAAAAAAGGAGAAAAGAATGAAAGGGAAAGAAGGAGTTGAAGAATTAAAAAGAAAAGTAAAGAAAAGGGTGAAAAGAAATAGCCCTCCATATGTTCAACCTTAGGGCAGACACTGGGTTCAATACGTATGCTACTGGTTGTTGCTAAAGACAACACCGGTATTGAAGACAAAGTCGTCATGGACCCAGTGACGCAATGCACTAAACCTTCTTAACCACTCAAGTTCTCTTAAAAGGACTTGTTTCATTCTCACGGGGAACCCGCGTAACCTATCGACCTATCTCTTAGAGACGGTTGATATTGAAGCAGGAGACTCCTCCCCAGTCTCCGCATAAGAAACCTAGGTGTGCACTTATAGTGTCTAGAGCCTTGAGATACATCAAAGATCTCTTAGGAACACTTAGTATTTCTACAACTGGTGTTCTACATCAATGGGCATCGGTTGTAAATTATCGAGTCCTTCGCAGATCTTAGCAATCTGCCGAGAACGTTTATGAGAGGATTACGTAAGTATTTCTCAATGATTGAACGGAAATCCTGCCAGGGTCAACATCAAACAGCCCTGATAGCAGGTCACTTCGGTAACCTCACAAGGGTTACGCTTAGTGTTTGCGGTGGTTCCATTACGGTCTACAGTCGTGGAGTGATCCCCAGCGACTCACCCAGTCATTGAGCTACTCAGTAGGTCTCGTAAGCTCCTTCGGGAGTATCTGATATGGGAACAGCCTGGATAAGGATTAGAAGGAGTCTTCACAATATGCTGTTGATGAGCTCTAATTCCTTATCTGTAAGTACTGGTTATTTATTGCTAACTGTTTACTCGCAGGTACCTCACTTCCATGATGGTAGATTCCAACATGCTCATACATACATCTTGAAGTCAAAGAAAGCTCCCCCAAAGATCTTAGCAACACAAAGTTCCAAGAAAGATTCTACGCCAATAAGAAGAATCTACAAAGTATAAAGACAAAGATCTCAATGTATCAAAAGGAACTTCTTGCACGTGAAAGTCTAAGTCCAAAGATGTATGAGTATGTTGGAATGGCGGACAACCACCACAGACGCAGGAGTGACGAACGGCAGATTACTTCATAACACAATCACTACATCATCACCAAAGAATAAAGACAAAGTGCAAAGTACATTCATTATCATTCAAATCATTTTTAAAGACGTCTAGAGATTTACATGTCACAAGTCAAACGACAAAGATGAAGACGTCAAGCAACCATGATGACCGACCCTTAGGGGGAGATTGTTGGGATCATAGTTTTCACTATTTTATGAAGTCTCGGTCATTTGTAATAATGCTAGGTTGCTTAACTATTATTTACTTACAATTATGTAATATTACAAGTTTACTAGACTTTAGACAAAAGGTCCATGGGCTTTAAGCCCAGACGATTTAGAGAATGGAAGGAGAGGGAGTATTGCCCTAGCTCCTTCCCTATAAATAGAACCTTTAGGTCACTTGTAAAGTTGGTTGGTTATTTGATTTCTTAAGGAAACTCTTTTCATTTCTATCATTATTATGCTTGTGTTTACAAAATGGTGACCTAACAGTAAGCTTCTCGAGATCCCTCGAGAGGTAAAGCTTGTTGCGATTCCCACGCATCAGGGTCATTTAAGCCCGGAATTGAATTTATTTGATCAAATATTGCCCTAAATCGTTCCTTTTGTGATTTTAGGTACTTTGGGAGAGAAATCTGGAAAAGGAAGAAATTTGGACGTTTTTGGAGCATAAAAGTGAAGAAAACGCCAAAGTCTTAATTTTCCTGGCTGGAAACAGTAGGTGACGGCGTCAAGAAGAAATTTCTGACGGCATCAAGAGTAATTTCCATGACGACCCAGTACAGATTTGACGGCGTCACGAAGTAGGGCGTCAAGAGTAAAATTCATGACGACCTGGAAATGCATAACACATGACGGCGTCAAAAGTAGATCAAGGCAGTCCGAGAAATATTTTGGCGGCGAGGTGACGACGTCACAAGATTTTTCTTGACGCCGTCAGACCCTATTCCTATATATATTTTTCTAATTTTCACACATTAAGAGAGAAGTTTTGGAGAAACCCTAAGTACGAACTTGGTGCGAATTTTACAGGTTTTTCAAGGGTTCTAAGCCCTTGATACCTTTCATGTGTAATTGAGATAAGTATTCTTTTAATTCAATCAATATGTCTATGTGTTGGTTGTCTATATCTTGTTCTTGTCTTAATTCCATCATGCTAGGCTAGATCTATCTTGTGTTTGCTTGGATCTAATGAAACCTAGATGTTAATTATGTGTTGATTACTTGTTTATAATTTTATTGGATGAATGAATTCGATGTTAGGCTTAAGAAAACAGGCAGATCTCCAAATGGTAACATGCTTGAACGTCTTAGGAAACATGAACTGATGTGCACTAGGTTTTTATTGGTTGTATTTAATGCATGAGCCACTGTTTATAATCCCTATGGTTGTGCTGGGCATGGCATAGGAGGAGATAAGAGCTCATAGGATTGGGGAGTTAAGTGCGCCACCCCATGAATGGTATTAAGGAATACAATCCGTCATCCACGCAACTATAACAAGTAATTAACATGTAAAAGATGTCTAGGGAGTAGTGAAATCTAAGTAAACACATTTTCTCCACTTATTGCTCACAACCTTAGTATAATTTAGTTTATTTTCATTTTTAGTATTTTATTTTGATTGCATCTTTAGTATTGGGTTAGTTGATTAGCAACTAATTCCGCCCAAATCCTTCAAACCCGAGATTTTTATTTGCTTTCTAAAAAATATAAAAATACAAAAAGAATCATCCCTCACCTTTAGAACTAGTATTTAGGTTTTCTAATCTTAGCGACACTATTCCTAGCTGACCGATCAATCCCCCGGTACTTGTCACTATATTATACTACAACGATCAGGTACACTGCCTGGTGGGGGTTGTAAGCTTCTCAAGATCCCTTGAGAGGTAAAGCCTGATGCGATTCCCACGTATCAAGTTTTTGGCGCCGTTGCCTGGGAATAGTTATTGTCTAGGTTAGAATCTCTTTTTATTAGGTCTACTTGCTAGATTCCTTTCTAGTAAGATTTTATTTTTATTTTTTTAGAATTTCTTTAGTCTATCTTTTTCTTTGTGTGTTTGTTCGTAATTTCCATTGACTCTTCCGTTCACCATTATGGAGTACGCGAATCGACCATACCACCAACCACAAAGGCCATTCTACCCTATTGACATCCCGAATTTCAAACAATATCGAGATGAACCCATATATGATGCATGGACACGTTTTAGAAATTTACTCCGAAAATTCCCTCATCATAGTTTCGCTTTAGCATTCCTAACCCGAACCTTTTACTATCGTGTTGGCCAATATGACCAAATGCGCATTGAGGATTTTTCCAATGGGGACTTTAGGGAATTAAGTGCTGAAGAAGCATGGGATGCCATAGAAGATTGTGCCCAATATTATTATAGGGTAGACAACCCAACAAACGTTAGTACAAGTCAATTGAATATAAATTTCCAGGATCATGAAACAAGTTTGTTGAGATACCTAAGTGGTTGTCATGTAATGCCATAATACAAAACAAACACATAGGTAATCTAGATAAAATGGAGGATGAGGTAAGTAACGTAAGCCCATCAAGTACCCCACAAGTCCTACCATCATTTGAGGCATTGATACGTGGGAATCGCACCAGGCTTTACCTCTCAAGGGATCTTGAGAAGCTTACAACCCCCACCAGGCAGTGTACCTGATCGTTGTAGTATAGTATAGTGACAAGTACCGGGGGATTGATTGTTCAGCTAGGAATAGTGTCGCTAGGATTAGAAAACCTAAATACTAGTTCTAAAGGTGAGAGATGATTCTTTTTCTATTTTTATATTTTTTAGAAAGCAAGTAAAAATCTCGGGTTTCAAGGATTTGGGCGGAATTAGTTGCTAGTCAACTAACCCAATACTAAAGATGCAATAAAATAAAATACTAGAAATGAAAATAAACTAAATTATACTAAGGTTGTGAGCAATAAGTGGAGAAAATGTGTTTACTTTGATTTCATTACTCCCTAGACATCTTTTACATGTTAATTACTTGTTATAGTTGCATGGATGACGGATTGTATTCCTTAATACCATTCATGGGGTATCGCACATAACTCCCCAATTCTATGAGCTCTTATCTCCTCCTATACCATGCCCAGCACAACCATAGGGATTATAAACAGTGGCTCATGCATTAAATACAACCAATAAAGACCTAGCGCAATAGGTTCATGTTTCCTAAGACGTTCAAGCATGTTACCATTTGGAGATCTGCCAGTTTTCTTAAGCCTAACATATAAATTCATTCATCCAAAACAAGTATAAACAAGTAATCAACACATAATTAACATCTAGGTTTCATTAGATCTAAGCAAACACAAGATAGATCTAGCCTAGCATGATGGAATTAAGACAAGAACAAGATATAGACAACCAACACATAGACATATTGATTGAATTAAAAGAATACTTATCTCAATTACATATGAAAGGTATCAAGGGCTTAGAACCCTTGAAAAACCTGTAAAATTCGCACCAAGTTCGTACTTAGGGTTTCTCCAAAACTTCTCTCTTTTTTAATGTGAAAATTAGAAAACTATATATAGGAAAAGGTGTCTGACGGCGTCAAGACCAATCTTGTGACGCCGTCACCTCGCCGCCAAAACTCTTCTCAGACTGCCTTGATCTACTTCTGATGCCGTCATGTATTAGCATTTCCAGGCCGTCATGATTTTTACTCTTGACGCCCTACTTCGTGACGCCGTCCAATATGTACTGGGTCGTCATGGAATTTACTCTTGACGCCGTCAGGGTGTTACTCTTGACGCCGTCACCTACTGTTCCCAGCAAGGAAAATTAAGACTTTGGCATTTTCTTCACTTTTATGCTCCAAAAACGTCCGAATTGCTTCCTTTTCCTGATTTCACTCCCAAAGTACCTAAAATCACAAAAGGAACGATTTAGGGCAATATTTGATCAAATAAATTCAATTCCAGGCTTAAATGACCCCCTAAAAGTGGTTCATTTTTGGCCTCATCATATACCTTTACACTTGAGATTTGCTTGTCCTCAAGCAAATGCGCTTTTATTCTACTCAAAAGACAAGTTAGGGGTCATTTATCACTAATATAAAAGTAATTACAACAATTAATCGTTCCACTAAAGACCAATAGACAAGCACGGAGGTCATACACTAGCACCTCACAAATAGTGTTTAGATACTCACATCTCTCGGGTGTAATAAAGTATAGATTACAATATGGAAACGGAAGATATCTCTCACTACCTGTCATAGCAAAATAGATTACCATAGGCTTGGGAAAGGATCAAACCTCCACCACATGGCGTAAGCACCTAGGATAAACTATCAAAGAGGTCTTTTAAAGGGTTGTAACGTTAGGTGTAGGGATATGAAATACACGGTTTTGTTGGATAAAGGAAGTTTTACTGGTGGCGAGTTAACAATTTTGGTCAATTACATGTACAATATGGCGTTGCTAAGCCAAGACTAGACTCGACTGAAGCTAATAAATGAAAAATAACAAAAACATAAAATGAACATAGAATAAAAAGGGATGGTAGTCCGTATGTTTTTTCTCTTTTGCTTTTTCTATTTTTTTTTTCTTTTTCTTGATTTTTTCGATTTTTTTTTTTTATTATTATTTTTTTTGCATACACTCTTACCCTACCATCCAAAATAATACATCATAGGGAATGAACATTCCCCTTACACTTGAATCTTTACATACTTTACATTAAACTAATCTAATGACTCGAATTAAGAAAATCAAAACACTTAGAGCACTTTTAAGATTAACGTACATATGGGGGTAATAAATGATGTTCTTCCCCATTACTTCATAAAATAAGTACTTACCCATGAGTCCCAATCGTCTCAAAACAATATGTACAAGGATATGACTCGACTTAGCAACCATGTAATCAATTAGATAGTTAACTTAGGGTTTAACAAATAACAATAATGCACTAAAAATGAGCGCATACACGGAAGGCTAAGGCGATTTGGTTGTACATTTAAGTGGGGTGTAACAAATTCTTCCTTTAAGTAAAATGCTTAAAGTTAGAAACAAAAAGATAGGCTCAGAGGGGTGTACTAGGGGTTTCGTGTACTAAAAATGAGTACAACGCTAAGGTGTGGGAAAAATTAGTTGACTTAACTAGCCAAGTAATATGACTTAAATGGTCAAGTAATTATGATACGGGTTTAACACAAGGGTGATCCTAATGCCTCTTATCATGTAGTAAATCCTACTACACAAATGTAGTCTCACTAGCGGTCTCGGGATGCATCACTAACGCAAGTTCTAGAATCTAAATGCTACCGGTACACTCATAAGCACTAATAATGAATGCTTTTCCTATCAAATCTAAAGGCGAACCTCACATATTTGGGTGGAAAATTTTTCTGAATATACGGTTATGTGCTAGTCATACAATCTCCTATTCATGAGATGCTTGCTATGGCTAAAGTTTCACTCCTAAATGTTGTAAAAAATTTTAAATTTGGCGCTACAATTGCACTAACAAGTATTTCTCATAGTTTTATTACACATCTACCATTAAACAAAACAAACTCAAGCGAAAGTGCATATGTAAGGTATCATCTTTTTACCCTCCCCTTACACTTAAGATGAACATTGTCCCCAATGTTCAAGTAAAGAATGTAAAAGTGAAAAAGTAAAGAGAATGAAATCAAATACTCCCCTGATTCGCTCGGTATGGATAATAAGGTGGCCAGGTTAAATCTTCCTCCAAGAAAATGAACAATCAAAGCTTCCCTTCCAGAATGTAAATCATCTTCTTATCATACATAACCTGTAAATCCTGAGAAAATAGATAAAAACAACCTCGCGTAAAATCGGCGGCATCCTATATAAGTTTCTAAATCCTAGAAAACAAGATAAGATATAATGCTTGTGGAATGAAGTTTGCAGATTTCCTGGAGATTATAAAACTTAATAATTCATAAAAACCATAAGAATCCGTTAGAAAAACAAAACCGGTAAAATTTCCAGATTTTTACACGTGACGCCGTCAAGAGTTAACTCTTGACGCCGTCAAAAGTGACCTGCAGAAATTCTTATGTTAAGTTTCCGGAAAATTTCTGGAAAAACTTGGTCCTACTTCCTGGAATACCTGCAAAACTTCATTATGACTCAATACAAGCATTTGACTCTAACAAATACGAATACACATGTTCATTTAATATTGTGGAGAATCATGATCGGTTTGTTTCTTAAAAACATATTTGGGGTTTCCCCTTACACTTATCTTTTGCAAAAATACTTTTAGGCGGAGTTAAGACTAGGCAAAAACAACAAAGTAAAGTATTTTCACTATTTAATTTAGAAACATGATCTACCAACAATAAAAATAAAGCATGCATACGGAATCAAATAACAAACAAACAAAAATAAAATCACACAAAGCATGGGTTGCCTCCCAAGAAGCGCTTTTCTTTATTTACGAGTCTTGTAGCTAGACTCAAGGTCATGGGTTACTACGTGACACGAGTGAGTTCCTCATTGAGGACATCTTTGGGATCAAACTTAGGTTTCAACTTCCTATCGGTTTCCTTAGTATGGTACGACCTTTCAAACTTTTCTCCATCCGGATCATACAAAGTCATCCTCATATGCCATGATCCATCACCTTCTTTAGGTGGCTTGTCCCACCTCCATTTACACTTGTCTCCTGATTGATGCCAAACCACCTAACTTATATTGACCAAGGAATGGTCAATAAAGTCAAACAGCCTAGATCAATGCTCCGCGGAAGTATAAGGTTTCCCCGGGTCGTATGTCCCGACGAGGTGTGAATTGTAAACAAAACGGTTATTTGATCGGGTGAATTTGGATGAAAAGGGATTTGTGAGTGATTGAACTAAGGAATCTACAATGAAATAGCTTAAATAAGCTATGTGAATAAGACGGGAAGCTAAGAAAAACCAGAAACGTTTAAAACTTAAAAACGCGTACGTTACGTTTAAATAAAACGTAGACGTACGAAATAAAACGCGAGTTTTAACAAAATAAAATACTTACAAAAGTGAAAATCACATTTTTACAATCCTAATAATAAAAGAAACTTTTTAGAAAATTAAAATTACTTTTTACACTATTTAATTAATTACTATTAATTAAAAACTATTTAATACTTATTATTAATACTTAAATAACTAAAATACAATATAATATTATTTAAATACTAAAAAGGTGAAAATAAAATTCCTAAACTTATAAAATAACTAAAAATAAGTTTTAAAATTAAAAATAAGTGTTTTTGTCTTTTTGTGATTTTTCTATTAATTAATTACTAATTACCTAATTATCTATTTTAAATTAAGAAAAATACTAAATGAACAGTAAAAATTCTAAGAAAATTTCTAAAATTATTTTACAACATATAAAAGCTATAAAAAATATAAAAACTTGATTTTACTTAATAAAAACTAATTATGCTATTTTAAACTTAATATTAATTAATAATTAATAAAACTAAAGTTAATTCTAATAAATACTAAATGAGAAAATAAAAATCTGAGAAAATTAATATAAATACTTTAATATAATATATAATTAATAAAAATATAAAAATGACAAGTACTTAATAAAATTTAAAAATGAAAATTAAAATTTAATTACATTAAATAGAAACTATCACTTAATTTTAAATTTGTTTTTCTTGATTTTTCTTTTACAAACCTATTTAATACTTAAAAACAAACACTTTTTGTAAAAACAACTTTTTTATAAACTAAAAATAAGCTGTTTGGACGGTAATAAGCAAAACAGTTGACTTTGTTTGACCAAAGTGGAAAATAAGCTAAAATGGCTTAAAGTGGGACCCACTCTGATCAAAACTGATTCAAATAACTTATTAGAACTTTTTTAAGCTAGAAAAAGCACAATGGGACCACTGAATAAGCTATAAGCCACAAATAAGCACTTCCAAAACTTGCTTCAAAGCTGAAATAGGGACAGACTAGGGAAGCAGATTCAGGTGGGACCCAGGGGTTCTCAGGTCAAACCATGGGTCAAAACCACAAGTATACCAGGAGGGGGGTTGAGGGAATCAAGTTTGGTGGCCTCGGAACCACCATGGTGGCCAGAAGACCACCACAAAGGTGGTTGTGTGGGTATGCAACTGCTGAGACATAGCAGATATGTGCCCTGCAGGCCACTTTGTGGCCTTGTGGGGCCCACAAGAAAATTTCTAAAAATATAACAAGGCTGGAAACTCAAAGTTGAACTGGTAGATTACATTTAGGAACACATTTCAGCCCTTGAAAGCAATTACACAAATCAATACAAATCCTAGAACTTTTGCAAAAATCTGGTAACTAGCAATTTGACTTTTTGAGTTATGATCCTACTTTGACTTATGTGGATTTATAATGATCCTTACTGACCTAAATGGAAGTAAATAGCTATATTAAGACTAAATTAAGTTGTTTTAACAGCTTGGGAACAGATTAGAGTGACAATGGATCTAAGAAACCTTGACAGTTAACTGTGGGGTGAGTGAAATGCAATACTTTGACTTTTGCTAAAAAAACTACCATTATTATGACTTAACTATGATAACTTAAACCTATAATTGAAGTCTCAATAGGTTTTACCAACTGAGAAGGGCATTAACTGTGTTGAACACACACATCCAAACACCCCCTTTATCCTAGTCTGTTAAGGCTTTAAGTGGTACAAAGCAATTTCAACCAATACAAATATACACAGCTTATCACTAAACTTAAATGAGATGAAACAAGTAATAGGAATCCAGAATTAATCACTAAATAAGAACTAGAATGGTCTATGAACATAAGACAATATATAAACTGAAATTTTAAACAAAATGAGACAAAGGAATTCTGACCTCAAGACCATAGCATAACACTTATAAGAGCTCCAAATCAGCCAACTAAAACCTATTTATCCCACAATTACCATTCCTGAGTCAGTCAAAGCTTCATATAACCCATGTTGACTTTTGTTGACTCACTTGAGCTCATGAAATAAAATAGTAACAAATGGAGCACCCATTCACTAACAGCTATTGTTTGCTATTACATGAGCTTTTAATCAAGTTCATAACACCCAATGAGCAGAAATAAGAATTTTACTTAAAAACTTAAAATTTTTATAGAAACTGAAAATGGCAATTAACTAAAAGTTAGAGAATGCAAACTTAAATTAACTTAAAAGTGACCAATTACAATCTAATATCACCATAGAGAATGTTGAATTACATCAGTTTTACATAAGTAGAAATTTAAAACTACACTAGCTATTCTCCACTAGAACTCTTTTTTAGCTGCTTCCCTCTTTCTCTTTTATTGGCCTCCTGAGCTATGTGGGACCCACTGGTCATATCCCACCATTAAGAATACCACTTGGACAAGTCTTGCTCTCATTTCAATTTTGGCGGGAAATTGGTTTTTTGGCAGCTTTTGATTACTTGGAGCAATTGGAGGATCATTAATTGTATCTTGGAGTGTTGTGGTTTGGAAGGGAACATGGAGTGGGTAAGTGAGCTGGAGGAGGGGGGAAGAGATTGTGTGTTGCAGTGGTTAACCAGGGAAGTGGGGGAGGTGGTGAGTGGTCAACGCGGGGGTTGACTGGTTTGATTATTTGAAACGGTTTTGGTTTATTATTTAATATGGGAGGTGGGCTAAGGTTTAGTGGGCTGGGGTATTGGGTTACTGGATCAGACCATGGTTGTTGGGGTGTTTGTTTGTTTATTTATTTTGCAAAACCTCAAGGACCACTTTTGTAATTAACCAAAAACTGAGGGACTGAAAATGAATTTATCCCATAGATGTGATAAGGACCAAGTTTGCCATATTAAAATATCCCAAGGACCATAATTGAATAACTTCCAAATTTGAATATCCCGTGGATCAAAACTGACAAGTTTCCAAACTCGAGGGACTAATATTGTAATTTCCACAAGCATTTTACCCATAGACCATTTTTAACATATTTTTACCTTCCAAGGACAAAAATGATTTTTTTCTTTCAATTTTATCCCACCAGGGACCAATTCTGCCATTTTCTGAAATTCCAGGGACCATTTATGCCAATTTTGGATTTTGAGGGGTGAAAGTGTAATTTTCTCAAACTTTTTACCCAAAGTCTAAATTTGATAGTTTTTGACTTTTAAAAACTTTGGGTTGACTTTTCTTTTGTTTTAAAACGTCAGGGACTAGTTTTGTCAATATTTGAAACTTGAGAGACTGAAACTGCCAATTGTGCAAACTTTGTTCGTTTTTCATTTGTTTTTAAACGTTTTGCATCTAAAACATATAAAACACACTTTTGAGATAATTTCAGTATTTTGATGCATTATTGGGTGTTTTTGGATGTTTTGGCAGTTCATATAAGACAAAAATGATGAATATTTACACACTCATCAATCCCCCACACTAAACTATTGCTAGTCCCTAGCAATATTTTGAGAAAAACTTGATGGATTTTAAACTCTTTACCAAAAGCCATCACTTCTGGAGTAGTCAGGTGTAAGAACTGTGGCACACCTGATAACCGTGTGATTTTGAGCAAACCACCAGCTGTCAACGGATTTGAGTAGTCTTTACCAAAAGCCGTTTGCTTCTGGACTAGCCAGCTCTTGATGGAATAGTCAACATCTTGGTGAGCTGATTACCAATTATGGATTTTCCACGGCCTTTACCACAAGCCATAATCTTGCGGGCTAGCCAACTCATTTGTTTTCGGGGAGTTGAGGAACCATACAATTTTGGGCAAATTGCCAGCCGTCAACGAATTTGATATGTCTTTACCAAGAGCCGTTTGCTCCTGGACTAGCCAATCCCTTTTGTCGCTTAGACAAGGCGGACTGATTACCACGAAAATTTTGAAGCACCAGTGAAAAATTTTTGAATTTTTTTTTTTTTTTTTTTGAAATTTTGGCTAAAAACGGGGGTATTATATAGTAAAATGTGATAAAATTCGCTAGAATAGCGAATACCCCCCCCCCCCCACACTAATCATGAATATTGTCCTCAATATTCAAAGTCCCGGCTATTATGCCGACTCTTTGAACGCAAAAGGCCAACATTACAAGCTAAGCGTGGAAAACACCATTTTGTTTTTCACTCTTGTAACCATAGCATGGGGGACTCCCCCACACTTAGGGTGAAAACCCTATAAGCGTGCTACTGTTTTTGTTTACCGAGTCGCTAGCTTGACTCGACCCCGAATTCATTTGTCCTTGGGGAAGCATGATGTGGAAGAAACAATCTCAATCAGACTTTCATTCAAGATGTTTGGACAAACATTTGAAGCACGTGAAAGTTCCACACCGATGAGATAAGTATCCGGCTCAAGATAATGATACATGAAAATGCCGGGATCAAAGATAGTGTCCTCACTCCCGAAGGAGTGAAGAAGAGAAGAAATCACCTGGTAGGTGAAGGAAAGAAGAGAGATCTGAATAGCAATTAAGATAAGAACTTCCTCCTCAAGAAATGTATATTCAAGTGGAGGAGGCAAGTCCTTAAGCTTGATCTCAGGAAATTTATCAGTTTCCTCAACTGATTTGATTTCCTCATTATGAAGTTGTTTGGGTGGGAGAGGGGGGAATGAGTCTTCATTTAACAAACTCTCTAGAAAAAGAATGTCCCCCTCAGGATCAAGATAATTATCATCAACTTCATATGAAATTGAACTATCTTCAGTAAGAAAAGCCTCGAATTCGTCCAGATCATTTTCACTATCCGAAGGAAGTGGATTGATCTGAGTAAGTTCAATCGAAGGATCATGAGTAAGTAAGAATTCTAACTCTCTTAAATCCGCATCAAAGTCAAAGACTTCATTTTCATCCCTTGGTGGGATGGGATCCATATGAGAGAGTTCATCAGCGAACTCTTCAAGAAGAAAGTCAACATCGGAGTGAAGAAGTGATGCATCAATAAATTCAATGTCTCCATAAGATAAACAATCATCACTGGAATCAGAGACAGTCTCAATTTGATCATTTGGATTATTAGGAGTGGAAAGAATATCACACATAAGATCAAAAGTCCCTTGTGACTCTCTCGAGATTGGGACAAGGATCTCAACACTAGACTTTATTAATTCGTCTGATTCCTTATTAGGAACAGTGCTAAGATGCTCATCCCCCATGTTTAGAGAGTGAGTGTGAACTTCGGGTGTGATAACAACAGACTGAGGGAGATGAGAGGAGCTAACATTCATGGAATTTTCAAGTTCCATTTGTTCAACGGCTAGTAATTTCCCCATCTCATTATTTTCTCCCTGATTTTCCGTGGGAGGAATCACAAATGATAAATCAGACGAACCCTTATAAAATTGAAGGATATCAAGGGTGTCTTTAATATCACTATTATCATCACAGTTTAGAAGAGCAGCTTGACGAAATTTAGCACGAGTTATAGCTGCTTGTTCTAAGACAAGTAATTCTTCCCTACTCAATTCGTTTTTAGCCTCTCGTTCTTCAGCAAGTAATTCTGCCATAGATTTCTCACGAGAGTCTCGAAACGGTGTAGTAACCAACTCCTCCTTAAGTTCTTTTAAAATATCAAGAGCCTTGATGAATGTGTAAATACTCATCATTTTTGTCTTATATGAACTGCCAAAACATACAAAAACACCCAAATATGTATCAAAATACTTAAAATATCTTAGAGGTGTGTTTTATATGTTTCAAACACAGAATATGCAAAAACAAATGAAAAACGTACAAAATTTGCATAATTGGCAGTTTCAGTCCCTCAAGTTTCACAATTTGGCAAAACTAGTCCCTGAAGGTTTTAAATTAATAAAAAGTCAACTTTAGTCCATGGGAAGACAAAACATTTCACAAATAGTCCCTGGATGAAAGTTTTAACAAACTGGCAACTTTTACCCCTAAAAATCCAAATTTGGCATAAAAGGTCCCTGAACTTTCAAAACTTGACAAAATCACTCCCTGGTGAAATATTTTTGGATAAAAGTTCATTTTTGGTCCTTGGGAAATCACAGGTTGGCAACATTAGTCCTTGGGTGAAAATTGGGAAAGTTACAAGATTGGTCCCTGAAGTTTGGCGAATTGACAGAATTGGTCCCTGCGAGCTCAAAAATTGGAAAAAATCAAAACAGGTCCTCATACTATTCATCTTTGACCAATTCAACCCTTATGATGACTTTTGGGAATTTACCATATCAGCCCCCAAACGTTTAGCTTAATTACATTTTTGGTCCTTGTGATTTAGTTACAAAAAAAAACCAAATGGACCATTCCTGTTTTATTTCCAAAGTCCAAAACTAAAACCAAACCAAAATAAAAACCCAACACCCCAGCCCATCACCATTTAGCCCAGTCCACCCCCATTGTTTGACCCTGGTTTGACCAAAACCAAAAACCACCCCGTATTTCCTTCCCTCTCAATACCAACACCACCACCTCTGCAATACCACTTCCCCCCCCCCCCCATCTCCACTTGACCTCTGCCAACCCATCCACCTTATCCCTTCCTTTCCCTCACCCCAATGCACCCATCACATCCCACCCCCCTCCTAGTCTAGCTTCACAGTCCCAATTGGCATTTAAAATCCTTTTCCCGCCAAAACGGGGAGAGTGCAATAGTGATCCAAGTGGTATTATTTTTGGTGGGAAATGTCCCAGTGGGTCCCACAAGACAACTTGAGGCTATAAAGAGTAGAAGAAGCAGAGGTGGAAAGGGATTAGTTTTAGTTTTAATTCTATGTAATCGTAGGTAGTTTAAATTTCCAAATCAGTTGTAATTTCCATTTGAAACAATTGTATTAAGTTATTTTAGTGTTATTCTAGCTTTCTAAAACCTTTAATTGCAATCTTGTGTATTAAATCCGAAATTAGCAATTTTAATTGAATTTGACAAATTCAGTTAGATTTTGTTAATTGTTGTTGTATTGTGTTATTTCAGCTTAATTAAGTTACTAGTAAGTTTTCATAAAGATTTTAAGGAGTTCTAACCAGTTTTAGTTCATTACTCAAAAAATAAAAATAAATCAGTAAAAGTAAAAATAAAAAAAAAAAATCAGAAGAGAAGAGAAAAAGGAAGCAAGAGCAAGGATGATTGTTGGATTCTTCTGGTTTAGAACCTCTTGGGAGGTGTTAGGAAAGATCTTGGTTCCTTGTTCTTACCTTGATTGAGCTCTGACTCACTTTTGTAAGCCATTTCCCACTTTTAGCATAAATTACTGTAGCATTGCTTATATCTTGGCTTATTAGTGTTGTTCAGTCTTAGTTTAATACTTGGGATGCTTATTTTAGTGTACACAACCTTTAGTATAGTTTAGAACTTATTTATGCTATTGTTCTAGTTGATTGTTCTCATTTGGTCAAGATTGCTTATTTGTATTCTGTTTTGTCACAGTGCTTATTGTTGTTTGTTAAGTGTTAGTAGAGCATTATTGGATTTGTCTCAATCACAATTGCTCAGATTGTGCCTCAAAAATCACTATCTCCTTTGAAAATTCATCACAGTCTAGAAATTAAGGGGTGTTTGGTTTAAGCTAGCCTGCTGAGTTTTTGTGTTTCATTGTGGTAATATTTGGTTCAGTTATCTCACCTAGGCCTTAGTTCACTTAGTTCTCAAGTTATTTTTGTAGTTGCAATAGGAAAAGTCAATTTTCCCTTCTTGGTGTCATTTTCTTTTAACTGTTGAGATTTTGAGATCCTAATCCCATTAAACAAGTTCCTTAGTGATTAGGATAACTTAATCTTGCTCCAATTAGTGTTATTACAACTTAATTAATCATCTAAGCTCAGTATAATCTCACAAAAGTCAAATTGTTCTAAAGTCTCAAAAAGTCAAAAATTTCATGATTGTGAAAATGGCCAGAACTTCCAGATCATGCACAAGGTTCAGTACGGATTGGAAATAGTTGTTTCTTGTTTAATTGTGAAGCTTGGTAGTATGTGTATATGAATCAAAAAGAAAATTTGATTTTCAAAACGATTTGCTCATCCAAAATGACCCTTAGAGTTGGTTTGTTGAGCAAGCACTTCCCCTGTGCCAGGTTCATAAGCTCACTTTCATGAGCTTATAGCTAGTTCAGTATTGAGTTTGGGTCTTTACTACATGTTGTTTTTAGAACCTCTTCTTCCCAGCTTCAATCTCAAGTGCTCATGTTCCAAATTATGGGCTTAATCATGTGCTTATTCTGTCCTTCAAAAAGCACTCAGTCACTCAGTCACACTGAGTGACCAGAGTTAACAAGCACATTGATAAGCTCTTTTAGAGCTTATTAGTGATTTCCTTAGTGTGTAATTAAGTTCTTTTAGAAGCTCTCATTACCCTCTTTCTAGTTCCACACCTGAATTGGGTTTCCAAGTTCATTTAATAGGCCTGCATTAAGCCTTTAGCTTGTCCCCTTTTTCTGAGCACACTGATTCATCAGTGTACCTCAGCCATTCCTTAAGCCCCTCATAAGCTTGTAAGTGGGCATAAGCCAGTGAATGTGTTTTTTTTGGAAAGCTCACAATCCTAGCTTGTGAGATTAGGTCCTGCTTTTGGCTTTCAAGCTTATTGGATAAGCTTAATCAGGGCTGCAACTTGGCCCATAGACCTGTGTAGATAGGTTGATTAGTTTTGCTTATTTTAGACCTTTTCAGCTTATTCCCTGAGCTTTTCTTTTTGTTCAAATTTATTTTATGCTCATTTTACTCATTCTAGCTTACTTTAGTCTTTGGAGATTAGCTCATAGCTTGTTAAAAGCTTTTTCAGTTTCAAATATCCTTGGTTAGCTTAATTGGGTCACTGTCAAACAAATAAGCAAATTCTGAGCTTATCTGTGAGTTTTAAAAAAAGTGTATTTGTAAAAGTTACTTATATTTAGCTGTTTTATGGTTTTGTAAAATAAAATTTGAAAAATAAAAATAAAGTGCAAAAAGGGAGAGGCAGGGGTCGAACCTGAGACCTACCCCTTATTGAGAGTGATAGTAGAGTACCTGTATGCCAGTCGCCCTTGGGTCTTTTTTCGGTAATACATTGCAAAATTAAATATTAGACCATTGGTTGTGTTGATTGGTAAACATAAGCTTTACAGCTTATGATGGCTTATTGTCAGCTTATTTTGTATTAAACGTAGACCTCAATTATTTTTCTTAGGACCTTATTAAAGTGTAGTATTTATATAAAAATTTTCAGATTTTTAGAAGTTAGTTTAATATTAATTAAAATTAAAAATAGTTTAAATTAGGTTTAAATAATAATTAGTATTTAATTATATAAATAGCTTATTTATTAGCACTTAGGAAATTTTATATTTTTATAAAGTTTCTATTATATTAATGTAGTTGTAGAAAAAGTTTTATAATTGTAACTTTCCATTTAGTATTTATTAGAATTAATTTTAGTTTTATTAATTATTAATTAATAATTAGTTTAAAATAGCATAATTAGTTTTTATTAATCAAAACCTTGTTTTTATATTTTTTATAGCTTTTATATGTTATAAAGTAATTTTAGAAATTTTATTAGAATTTTTACTGTTCATTTAGTATTTTTCTTAAATTAAAATAGTTTAATTAGATAATTAGTAATTAATTAGTAATTAATTAATAGAAAATCCACAAAAAGACAAAAACACTTATTTTTATTTTTAAAACTTATTTTTAGTTATTTTATAATTTTAGAAATTTTATTTTCATTTTTCTAGTATTTAATTAGTATTAAAATATATTTAAGTGTTTTAATTATTAATAATTAGTAATAATTAGTATTTAATTAATATTAAATAATTAATTAGGGTTAAAATTTATTTTAATTTTCTAAAAATTTTCTTTTACCCTTAGGTTTGTAAAAAATTCATTTTCACCCCCTGGGTGTTTTCAGATTTCCGTTTTTACTTTTTATTTCGTACGCTTACGTTTTATTTAAACGTGAATGTACGCGTTTTAAGTTTTAAACGTTTCTGGTTTTCCTGACTTTCCAGTATTGTTAGTATAGTGTATTTAAGCTGTTTTCTTTCATATTCCAGTAGTGTAATCATCACAACTCACTTTTATACCTTTCCTGTTCACTTTCACTAATCACAGATTCGTTTTTTAATACCATCACAACCTCGTCGGGACTTTAACGACCCGGGGAAACCCTATACTTCCACGGAGCATTGATTCTAGGCTATCTTTGACTTGTTGACCTTGGTCAATAATAATAAGACGGTTCAGGCTCAATCAAAATTTGGCGCCGCTGCCGGGGAGGTTGTGCGCGTATTCTACACGGTTTTGCGTATTAGTGAACCTGGATATACATCCATTGTATATTTACATTCCCTTGTTCATATTTTCTTATTTTAAAAACAAAACTGTTTCTGAAAACTTTGTAAAATTTGTTTTCAACAAACACAAAAAAAAAAACACAAAAAGATTTTCTTTCTTATAAAATGTTTTCCAAAAAATATCCATCTTTACCCTCACCCCTTTTTGATTCTCCATTTCTTACCCTCTAAAACCTTTTGATTCTTTCTATGTCTCATCCACATTTTCTGATTTGTCAGTGGTGTGGTAATCCTTATAATGGTGGCAATTGCCCCAGTTGTGGCATGGTAGAGTCAGGAAACGGGTCTGTCTATAACCAGAATCCCTATTCCTACCATGACACAACTGATTCATTCCATCAGTTACCACACCATGAGACTCAGCAGTTTTACTGTTGTGAGTACTGTGGTGGTTCACATTACAGTTCTGATTGTCAATCGGGAAACACGCTTGTCTATGAGCAGTTTCCCGATAACAATTATGACTCTAGCACATACGACTCACAGCCTCAACAGTTTTACTGTTGTGATTACTGTGGAGGTCCACACTTTAGCTCTGATTGTCAAACGAGGAATCCATTTCCTTGTAACAATTATGACTCTTCGTATCCAGACCAACCTCCACAGTGTCAAACTATCCTAGCAACTCCTCAAATCCAGCAAGACTTTTTAGAAGTTCTTGAGAAATTTAAAGAACTTAAGGAGGAGTTAGCTAATATTTCACTCCGCCAAACTCCAAGTTCTTCTTGTGCTTATTGTGGGGGTCCTCATAGTGATTTTCAATGTCAACCTTACGGTTTTGACACATCCACATCCCCACAATTTCCTTTCATTCCAAATTCTCGTGGGAAAACTATGGCAGAATTACTTGCTGAAGAACGAGAATCTGGAAAAAGCATGGAAGAGTTATTGGCTGAGCAACGAGCAGCTAAATTTCGTGCTAATATTCGCAATACTGCTCTAGTTGATGACTATGATGACAGTGATGATGAAGATAACATTGTTATTATTCAAAAAGATTCATCAAGTTCATCAGTTGATATCCCAGCAGTTGAGATTTCATCTCAAACAACTGCTATCACACCCGAGGTTTCCACTCACTCTCCGAATATGGGGGATGAGCATCTTGACACTGTTCCTTCAAAGGAATCGGACGAATTCATAAAGTCTAGTGTCGAGATCCTTATCCCAATCCCAGGAGAGTCACAGGGAACTTTGGATCATGTGTGTGATCTACCTTCTCACCCTGAAAATCCAAAAGATCATTTTGAGACCTTCTCCGATTTTAATGATGATTACACATCTTATGGAGAAGTTGAGTATGAGGACGCACCATTTCCTCATTCGGATGTTGAACCTCTTATTGAGGAGGTCACAAACGAACTTACTCACATCAATCCACTTCCTTTAGGAAATGATGATGGTCTCCTTGATTCTGAAGCCGATGTGGGAGAAACTGAAAATCTTTTAAACTCTAATCCCAACATCGAGCTTAGTACTTCACATGCTGATGAAAATTCTTTATCTTCTGGAGACATCAGTCATGTGGAAGACTTGCCTTCCGAGCTAGTTAGCTTAGAAGAAGAGAAAGATGAGATTGACACTGAAATCAAGGATGAGGCACTTCGTGCAACATTATTGAAAGTCAATCTCCTCATTTCTAAAATCGAGGCTTTCAATATGAAACCTATTTCATCTCCTATCCCCATAAAGGATAGTGACATGCTCTCCGATGACCCTATACCGGAATTTGAAGCCTTTACTTTTGATCCTATGGGAGAGAAGATTAGTGGCAGTACCACTTCTCATTCTCATAATTCTCTCCCCGATTATGAATCATTTACCTTCGATGAGTTCTCCTGTGAACTCACGCACATCAATCCAGAATATGATTCATTCACATTTGATGAGTTCTCATGTGAACTCACTCATGTCATGACTCCTCCGGAGTCTGATATCCCGGGGGGAGATGCTCTCAATCATGAGAGTTTGCAAATTCCCACCCACCCTCCCGGGATGTTTACGAGCTTTACCTTTGAAATCTAAAATCAGGCTAATGAGCCTGCCTTCGAGGAAGAAGATCTTGTCATGATTTTCATCATGGTTTTCTTCCTTTTCTTCACCTACAGGGTGACATCTCCTGTTCTTCACTCCTTCAGGAATGAAGACATTATCTTTGATCCCGGCATTTTCATGTATCATTATCTTCAGCCGGGATTATATCTCATCGATGTGGAACTTTCACGTGCTTCAAATGTTTATCCAAACATCTTGAATGAAAGTCCGAGTGAGATTGTTTCTTCCACATCATACTTCCCCATGGACAAATGAATTCGGGGTCGAGTCAAGCTCGCGACTCGGTAAACAAAAACTGAGCATGCTTATAGGGTTTTCACCCTAAGTGTGGGGGAGTCCCCCATGCTATGATTACAGAAGTGAAAATACAAAATGATGTTTTCCACGCTTAGCTTGTAATGTTGCCCTTTTACGTTCAAAATGTCGGCATAATAGCCGGGATTTTGAATATTGAGGACAATATTCATGATTAGTGTGGGGGGGTATTCGCTATTCTAGCGAATTTTATCACATTTTACTATCTTATACCCCCGTTTTTGACCAAAAATTTTCAAAAATTTTTCACTTGAGCTCAAATTTTTTGTGGTAATCAATCCGCCTTGTCTAAACGACAAAAGGGATTGGCTAGTCCAGGAGCAAACGGCTCTTGGTAAAGACATCTCAAATCCGTTGACGGCTTGCAATTTGCCCAAAATTGCATGGTTCCTCAGCTCCCCCGCATCCTCATAAACAAATGAGCTGGCTAGCCCGCAAGATTATGGCTTGTGGTAAAGGCCGTGGAAAATCCATAATTGGTAATCAGCTCACCAAGATGTTGACTATTCCATCAAGAGTTGGCTAGTCCAGAAGCAAACGGCTTTTGGTAAAGACTAATCAAATCCGTTGACAGCTGGTGGTTTGCTCAAAATCACACGGTTATCAGGTGTGCCACAGTTCTTACACCTGGCTACTCCAGAAGTGATGGCTTTTGGTAAAGAGTTTAAAATCCATTAATTTTTCTCAAAAGATTGCTAGGGACTAGCAATAGTTTAGTGTGGGGGATTGATGAATGTGTAAATACTCATCATTTTTGTCTTATATAAACTGCCAAAACATACAAAAACACCCAAATATGTATCAAAATACTTAAAATATCTTAGAGGTGTGTTTTATATGTTTCAAACACAGAATATGCAAAAACAAATGAAAAACGTACAAAATTTGCATAATTGGCAGTTTCAGTCCCTCAAGTTTCACAATTTGGCAAAACTAGTCCCTGAAGGTTTTAAATTAATAAAAAGTCAACTTTAGTCCATGGGAAGTCAAAACATTTCACAAATAGTCCCTGGATGAAAGTTTTAACAAACTGGCAACTTTTACCCCTAAAAATCCAAATTTGGCATAAAAGGTCCCTGAACTTTCAAAACTTGACAAAATCATTCCCTGGTGAAATATTTTTGGATAAAAGTTCATTTTTGGTCCTTGGGAAATCACAGGTTGGCAACATTAGTCCTTGGGTGAAAATTGGGAAAGTTACAAGATTGGTCCCTGAAGTTTGGCGAATTGACAGAATTGGTCCCTGCGAGCTCAAAAATTGGAAAAAATCAAAACAGGTCCTCATACTATTCATCTTTGACCAATTCAACCCTTATGATGACTTTTGGGAATTTACCATATCAGCCCCCAAACGTTTAGCTTAATTACATTTTTGGTCCTTGTGATTTAGTTACAAAAAAAAACCAAATGGACCATTCCTGTTTTATTTCCAAAGTCCAAAACTAAAACCAAACCAAAATAAAAACCCAACACCCCAGCCCATCACCATTTAGCCCAGTCCACCCCCATTGTTTGACCCTGGTTTGACCAAAACCAAAAACCACCCCGTATTTCCTTCCCTCTCAATACCAACACCACCACCTCTGCAATACCACTTCCCCCCCCCATCTCCACTTGACCTCTGCCAACCCATCCACCTTATCCCTTCCTTTCCCTCACCCCAATGCACCCATCACATCCCACCCCCTCCTAGTCTAGCTTCACAGTCCCAATTGGCATTTAAAATCCTTTTCCCGCCAAAATGGGGAGAGTGCAATAGTGATCCAAGTGGTATTATTTTTGGTGGGAAATGTCCCAGTGGGTCCCACAAGACAACTTGAGGCTATAAAGAGTAGAAGAAGCAGAGGTGGAAAGGGATTAGTTTTAGTTTTAATTCTATGTAATCGTAGGTAGTTTAAATTTCCAAATCAGTTGTAATTTCCATTTGAAACAATTGTATTAAGTTATTTTAGTGTTATTCTAGCTTTCTAAAACCTTTAATTGCAATCTTGTGTATTAAATCCGAAATTAGCAATTTTAATTGAATTTGACAAATTCAGTTAGATTTTGTTAATTGTTGTTGTATTGTGTTATTTCAGCTTAATTAAGTTACTAGTAAGTTTTCATAAAGATTTTAAGGAGTTCTAACCAGTTTTAGTTCATTACTCAAAAAATAAAAATAAATCAGTAAAAATAAAAATAAAAAAAATAAAATCAGAAGAGAAGAGAAAAAGGAAGCAAGAGCAAGGATGATTGTTGGATTCTTCTGGTTTAGAACCTCTTGGGAGGTGTTAGGAAAGATCTTGGTTCCTTGTTCTTACCTTGATTGAGCTCTGACTCACTTTTGTAAGCCATTTCCCACTTTTAGCATAAATTACTGTAGCATTGCTTATATCTTGGCTTATTAGTGTTGTTCAGTCTTAGTTTAATACTTGGGATGCTTATTTTAGTGTACACAACCTTTAGTATAGTTTAGAACTTATTTATGCTATTGTTCTAGTTGATTGTTCTCATTTGGTCAAGATTGCTTATTTGTATTCTGTTTTGTCACAGTGCTTATTGTTGTTTGTTAAGTGTTAGTAGAGCATTATTGGATTTGTCTCAATCACAATTGCTCAGATTGTGCCTCAAAAATCACTATCTCCTTTGAAAATTCATCACAGTCTAGAAATTAAGGGGTGTTTGGTTTAAGCTAGCCTGCTGAGTTTTTGTGTTTCATTGTGGTAATATTTGGTTCAGTTATCTCACCTAGGCCTTAGTTCACTTAGTTCTCAAGTTATTTTTGTAGTTGCAATAGGAAAAGTCAATTTTCCCTTCTTGGTGTCATTTTCTTTTAACTGTTGAGATTTTGAGATCCTAATCCCATTAAACAAGTTCCTTAGTGATTAGGATAACTTAATCTTGCTCCAATTAGTGTTATTACAACTTAATTAATCATCTAAGCTCAGTATAATCTCACAAAAGTCAAATTGTTCTAAAGTCTCAAAAAGTCAAAAATTTCATGATTGTGAAAATGGCCAGAACTTCCAGATCATGCACAAGGTTCAGTACGGATTGGAAATAGTTGTTTCTTGTTTAATTGTGAAGCTTGGTAGTATGTGTATATGAATCAAAAAGAAAATTTGATTTTCAAAACGATTTGCTCATCCAAAATGACCCTTAGAGTTGGTTTGTTGAGCAAGCACTTCCCCTGTGCCAGGTTCATAAGCTCACTTTCATGAGCTTATAGCTAGTTCAGTATTGAGTTTGGGTCTTTACTACATGTTGTTTTTAGAACCTCTTCTTCCCAGCTTCAATCTCAAGTGCTCATGTTCCAAATTATGGGCTTAATCATGTGCTTATTCTGTCCTTCAAAAAGCACTCAGTCACTCAGTCACACTGAGTGACCAGAGTTAACAAGCACATTGATAAGCTCTTTTAGAGCTTATTAGTGATTTCCTTAGTGTGTAATTAAGTTCTTTTAGAAGCTCTCATTACCCTCTTTCTAGTTCCACACCTGAATTGGGTTTCCAAGTTCATTTAATAGGCCTGCATTAAGCCTTTAGCTTGTCCCCTTTTTCTGAGCACACTGATTCATCAGTGTACCTCAGCCATTCCTTAAGCCCCTCATAAGCTTGTAAGTGGGCATAAGCCAGTGAATGTGTTTTTTTTGGAAAGCTCACAATCCTAGCTTGTGAGATTAGGTCCTGCTTTTGGCTTTCAAGCTTATTGGATAAGCTTAATCAGGGCTGCAACTTGGCCCATAGACCTGTGTAGATAGGTTGATTAGTTTTGCTTATTTTAGACCTTTTCAGCTTATTCCCTGAGCTTTTCTTTTTGTTCAAATTTATTTTATGCTCATTTTACTCATTCTAGCTTACTTTAGTCTTTGGAGATTAGCTCATAGCTTGTTAAAAGCTTTTTCAGTTTCAAATATCCTTGGTTAGCTTAATTGGGTCACTGTCAAACAAATAAGCAAATTCTGAGCTTATCTGTGAGTTTTAAAAAAAGTGTATTTGTAAAAGTTACTTATATTTAGCTGTTTTATGGTTTTGTAAAATAAAATTTGAAAAATAAAAATAAAGTGCAAAAAGGGAGAGGCAGGGGTCGAACCTGAGACCTCCCCCTTATTGAGAGTGATAGTAGAGTACCTGTATGCCAGTCGCCCTTGGGTCTTTTTTCGGTAATACATTGCAAAATTAAATATTAGACCATTGGTTGTGTTGATTGGTAAACATAAGCTTTACAGCTTATGATGGCTTATTGTCAGCTTATTTTGTATTAAACGTAGACCTCAATTATTTTTCTTAGGACCTTATTAAAGTGTAGTATTTATATAAAAATTTTCAGATTTTTAGAAGTTAGTTTAATATTAATTAAAATTAAAAATAGTTTAAATTAGGTTTAAATAATAATTAGTATTTAATTATATAAATAGCTTATTTATTAGCACTTAGGAAATTTTATATTTTTATAAAGTTTCTATTATATTAATGTAGTTGTAGAAAAAGTTTTATAATTGTAACTTTCCATTTAGTATTTATTAGAATTAATTTTAGTTTTATTAATTATTAATTAATAATTAGTTTAAAATAGCATAATTAGTTTTTATTAATCAAAACCTTGTTTTTATATTTTTTATAGCTTTTATATGTTATAAAGTAATTTTAGAAATTTTATTAGAATTTTTACTGTTCATTTAGTATTTTTCTTAAATTAAAATAGTTTAATTAGATAATTAGTAATTAATTAGTAATTAATTAATAGAAAATCCACAAAAAGACAAAAACACTTATTTTTATTTTTAAAACTTATTTTTAGTTATTTTATAATTTTAGAAATTTTATTTTCATTTTTCTAGTATTTAATTAGTATTAAAATATATTTAAGTGTTTTAATTATTAATAATTAGTAATAATTAGTATTTAATTAATATTAAATAATTAATTAGGGTTAAAATTTATTTTAATTTTCTAAAAATTTTCTTTTACCCTTAGGTTTGTAAAAAATTCATTTTCACCCCCTGGGTGTTTTCAGATTTCCGTTTTTACTTTTTATTTCGTACGCTTACGTTTTATTTAAACGTGAATGTACGCGTTTTAAGTTTTAAACGTTTCTGGTTTTCCTGACTTTCCAGTATTGTTAGTATAGTGTATTTAAGCTGTTTTCTTTCATATTCCAGTAGTGTAATCATCACAACTCACTTTTATACCTTTCCTGTTCACTTTCACTAATCACAGATTCGTTTTTTAATACCATCACAACCTCGTCGGGACTTTAACGACCCGGGGAAACCCTATACTTCCACGGAGCATTGATTCTAGGCTATCTTTGACTTGTTGACCTTGGTCAATAATAATAAGACGGTTCAGGCTCAATCAAGCCTTAAGTAAAAGGTCTTGCTCGGTTTCTTGAGGAGTTGCGTGAATCATATCGTACTGTGGAGGTGGGTCTGAAAACGAAGAGTCGTAATTGTTACAAGGAAATGGATTCCTTGTTTGACAATCCGAGCTAGAGTGTGGACCTCCACAGTAATCACAACAGTAAAACTGATGTGGCTGTGGGTGATAAGTGCTAGAGTTATAATCGTTACCAGGAAACTGCTCATAGACAAGCGTGTTTCCCGATTGACAATCGGAACTGTAATGTGAACCACCACAGTACTCACAACAGTAAAACTGTTGAGTCTCATGGTGTGGTAACTGATGGAATGAATCAGGTGTGTCATGGTAGGAATAGGGATTCTGGTTATAGACAGACCCGTTTCCCGACTCTACCATGCCACAGCTGGGGCAATTGCCACCATTATGAGGATTACCACACCACTGGCAAACCAGAAAGTGTGGATGAGACATAGAAAGAATCAAAAGTCTAGGGAGGGGTAGGGATGAAGAATCAAAGATGTGAAAGGGTAAAGGAGAATGTTTTTGGATTTTTGAAAATACATTTTGTACAAATGATAAGAAAAATGTTTTTGTGTTTTTGTGTTCGTTGAAAACTTGATTTAAAAAGTTTTCGTGAACGGTTTTGTTTTGAAAATAGGAAAATATGAACAAGGGATGGATAAATGTACAATGGAACGAATTCCAAAGACACTAATCAGAAAAACCGTTTAGATACGCACACAACCTCCCCGGCAGCGGCGCCAAAAGTTGATTGATGCCAAACCACCTAACTTATATTGACCAAGGAATGGTCAATAAAGTCAAACAGCCTAGATCAATGCTCCGCGGAAGTATAAGGTTTCCCCGGGTTGTATGTCCCGACGAGGTGTGAATTGTAAACAAAACGGTTATTTGATCGGGTGAATTTGGATGAAAAGGGATTTGTGAGTGATTAAACTAAGGAATCTACAATGAAATAGCTTAAATAAGCTATGTGAATAAGACGGGAAGCTAAAAAAAACCAGAAACGTTTAAAACTTAAAAACGCGTACGTTACGTTTAAATAAAACGTAGACGTACGAAATAAAACGCGAGTTTTAACAAAATAAAATACTTACAAAAGTGAAAATCACATTTTTACAATCCTAATAATAAAAGAAACTTTTTAGAAAATTAAAATTACTTTTTACACTATTTAATTAATTACTATTAATTAAAAACTATTTAATACTTATTATTAATACTTAAATAACTAAAATACAATATAATATTATTTAAATACTAAAAAGGTGAAAATAAAATTCCTAAACTTATAAAATAACTAAAAATAAGTTTTAAAATTAAAAATAAGTGTTTTTGTCTTTTTGTGATTTTTCTATTAATTAATTACTAATTACCTAATTAACCATTTTAAATTAAGAAAAATACTAAATGAACAGTAAAAATTCTAAGAAAATTTCTAAAATTATTTTACAACATATAAAAGCTATAAAAAATATAAAAACTTGATTTTACTTAATAAAACTAATTATGCTATTTTAAACTTAATATTAATTAATAATTAATAAAACTAAAGTTAATTCTAATAAATACTAAATGAGAAAATAAAAATCTGAGAAAATTAATATAAATACTTTAATATAATATATAATTAATAAAAATATAAAAATGACAAGTACTTAATAAAATTTAAAAATGAAAATTAAAATTTAATTACATTAAATAGAAACTATCACTTAATTTTAAATTTGTTTTTCTTGATTTTTCTTTTACAAACATATTTAATACTTAAAAACAAACACTTTTTGTAAAAACAACTTTTTTATAAACTAAAAATAAGCTGTTTGGACGGTAATAAGCAAAACAGTTGACTTTGTTTGACCAAAGTGGAAAATAAGCTAAAATGGCTTAAAGTGGGACCCACTCTGATCAAAAATGATTCAAATAACTTATTAGAACTTGTTTAAGCTAGAAAAAGCACAATGGGACCACTGAATAAGCTATAAGCCACAAATAAGCACTTCCAAAACTTGCTTCAAAGCTGAAATAGGGACAGACTAGGGAAGCAGATTCAGGTGGGACCCAAGGGTTCTCAGGTCAAACCATGGGTCAAAACCACAAGTATACCAGGAGGGGGGTTGAGGGAATCAAGTTTGGTGGCCTGGGAACCACCATGGTGGCCAGAAGACCACCACAAAGGTGGTTGTGTGGGTATGCAACTGCTGAGACATAGCAGATATGTGCCCTGCAGGCCACTTTGTGGACTTGTGGGGCCCACAAGAAAATTTCTAAAAATATAACAAGGCTGGAAACTCAAAGTTGAACTGGTAGATTACATTTAGGAACACATTTCAGCCCTTGAAAGCAATTACACAAATCAATACAAATCCTAGAACTTTTGCAAAAATCTGGTAACTAGCAATTTGACTTTTTGAGTTATGATCCTACTTTGACTTATGTGGATTTATAATGATCCTTACTGACCTAAATGGAAGTAAATAGCTATATTAAGACTAAATTAAGTTGTTTTAACAGCTTGGGAACAGATTAGAGTGACAATGGATCTAAGAAACCTTGACAGTTAACTGTGGGGTGAGTGAAATGCAATACTTTGACTTTTGCTAAAAAACTACCATTATTATGACTTGACTATGATAACTTAAACCTATAATTGAAGTCTCAATAGGTTTTACCAACTGAGAAGGGCATTAACTGTGTTGAACACACACATCCAAACACCCCCTTTATCCTAGTCTGTTAAGGCTTTAAGTGGTACAAAGCAATTTCAACCAATACAAATACACACAGCTTATCACTAAACTTAAATGAGATGAAACAAGTAATAGGAAACCAGAATTAATCACTAAATAAGAACTAGAATGGTCTATGAACATAAGACAATATATAAACTGAAATTTTAAACAAAATGAGACAAAGGAATTCTGACCTCAAGACCATAGCATAACACTTATAAGAGCTCCATATCAGCCAACTAAAACCTATTTATCCCACAATTACCATTCCTGAGTCAGTCAAAGCTTCATATAACCCATGTTGACTTTTGTTGACTCACTTGAGCTCATGAAATAAAATAGTAACAAATGGAGCACCCATTCACTAACAGCTATTGTTTGCTATTACATGAGCTTTTAATCAAGTTCATAACACCCAATGAGCAGAAATAAGAATTTTACTTAAAAACTTAAAATTTTTATAGAAACTGAAAATGGCAATTAACTAAAAGTTAGAGAATGCAAACTTAAATTAACTTAAAAGTGACCAATTACAATCTAATATCACCATAGAGAATGTTGAATTACATCAGTTTTACATAAGTAGAAATTTAAAACTACACTAGCTATTCTCCACTAGAACTCTTTTTTAGCTGCTTCCCTCTTTCTCTTTTATTGGCCTCCTGAGCTATGTGGGACCCACTGGTCATATCCCACCATTAAGAATACCACTTGGACAAGTCTTGCTCTCATTTCAATTTTGGCGGGAAATTGGTTTTTTGGCAGCTTTTGATTACTTGGAGCAATTGGAGGATCATTAATTGTATCTTGGAGTGTTGTGGTTTGGAAGGGAACATGGAGTGGGTAAGTGAGCTGGAGGAGGGGGGAAGAGATTGTGTGTTGCAGTGGTTAACCAGGGAAGTGGGGGAGGTGGTGAGTGGTCAACGCGGGGGTTGACTGGTTTGATTATTTGAAATGGTTTTGGTTTATTATTTAATATGGGAGGTGGGCTAAGGTTTAGTGGGCTGGGGTATTGGGTTACTGGATCAGACCATGGTTGTTGGGGTGTTTGTTTGTTTATTTATTTTGCAAAACCTCAAGGACCACTTTTGTAATTAACCAAAAACTGAGGGACTGAAAATGAATTTATCCCATAGATGTGATAAGGACCAAGTTTGCCATATTAAAATATCCCAAGGACCATAATTGAATAACTTCCAAATTTGAATATCCCGGGGATCAAAACTGACAAGTTTCCAAACTCGAGGGACTAATATTGTAATTTCCACAAACATTTTACCCATAGACCATTTTTAACATATTTTTACCTTCCAAGGACAAAAATGATTTTTTTCTTTCAATTTTATCCCACCAGGGACCAATTCTGCCATTTTCTGAAATTCCAGGGACCATTTATGCCAATTTTGGATTTTGAGGGGTGAAAGTGTAATTTTCTCAAACTTTTTACCCAAAGTCTAAATTTGATAGTTTTTGACTTTTAAAAACTTTGGGTTGACTTTTCTTTCGTTTTAAAACGTCAGGGACTAGTTTTGTCAATATTTGAAACTTGAGGGACTGAAACTGCCAATTGTGCAAACTTTGTTCGTTTTTCATTTGTTTTTAAACGTTTTGCATCTAAAACATATAAAACACACTTTTGAGATAATTTCAGTATTTTGATGCATTATTGGGTGTTTTTGGATGTTTTGGCAGTTCATATAAGACAAAAATGATGAGTATTTACACACTCATCATCTCCCTCTCTTTTCCACTTATTCATCTCTATATTAATAGGCATTACGCTCAAGAACTCAATCATCTTCCTAAAGACTAAGGGGTCCTCAAAGGGGTCTAGCTCTTCATCTCTAGCTATGAGTTGTTCTACCGAATGTGTCTTATCAACGAAATCTTTCTCTAGATAAAATGGGCATTGAGGTCCTATGAAGTTCCTTTCTATCCAAGGTCCATATCTAGATGGTCTCCTATTTATCTCTACCCAATGTGGTGTCGGTTCATCATTACAATCATAACTATGCTTCTTTACATCGTACACCGACCAAGTATCGCCTTCACCTACCGCTATCTTAGACTCCTTACAATCTATCATGGTGCTAGCGGTTGCTAAAAATCCTCTTCCTACCAATAATGGGCATGTAGTGTCACTAACCATGTCTAGGACGTGAAAATCTGCTAATATAGTTAACTTTCCTACGTGAACAACTACATCCTTAATCATTCCAACCGGGTGGGCAATACTCCCACCCGCTAGCCCTATCAATACCTCCGTTTCCTCTAACTTTCCTAGCTTAAGAGCGGTGAATAAGGATAAGGGAATCAAGTTGAGGCTTGTCCCTAAATCGGCTAGTGTGTCGAAAGCTTCGGATCTTCCTATCTTACAAGGCAAAACAAATATACCCGGATCATCAAGCTTTTTAGGCAACTTGTTTAGAACGAAGGCGGTCCCATTTTTACCTAGTTTAAACTTCTCATATTTTTCTAGGAGGGCACTATAGTAAGGAGCACGCGCTAAGACATCAATGACGGGGCGTTCAAGGTGAAGTTCTTTGAACTCATCGTCAAGGTCTTGCGTAGGAGGTGTTTCAATTATACTTTTGACCGGTTCTATATCGGGTGTTTTATTTGATTGGTCCTTTTGAAGAATTTGGTTTTGTTTGAAACACACGCTTGTTGATTTAACCGAGTAGTATTGTGGACACGAAGTGGGTGACGAAACTGAAGATATGGAATTAACGTTTAGTTTCGGATTCTTGACCGTGTTGCTTGGGAGTGCTCCCATTTCTCGGTCATTGAGAACTTTCAACAATGCGTCAATTTTGGTGGTCATCTCGCTTTGCTTGTGTTTGAAATCGGCTTCAAACTTAGATATGCGAGCTTCTTGAGATGCCATGAACTTAGACATCAACCCTTCAAGATTGTTGGTACTACCATAGTTGTTAGAAGGATTGTTATTGAAAGTACGGTTGGATGGTGGACCGTTTGGTTGGTAACGATTAAGCGGATTGGAAGAATTCGGTTGATTTTGTTTCCACCTAAGGTTTGGGTGATTTTTCCAAGAGGGGTTGTATGAATCACCGTAAGGGTTCGGCTCGGGCATGAAAGTGTACCACTTATCTCTCGCTTCGTCGGTACGCGTGGATGCGTAGTCCGCAAAAACTGTTCCGGGGAGTTCCACACAATCACGAGTGTCATGGGGACCACTACATAATTCGCATGAAGAAGTGATTTTGTTCACTTGGCTTGAAGGTTTAGGAGCTTCGTAAGATTTCATGAGAAACTTGACTTGGTCCTCAAGTTCCATGATCCTACGGTCGAGAGTGCTAGAGTTGTTCGAAGGCAAAGATATTGCCTTGACCGTTTTGTTCAAATCACGGGGGTCATTCCAACTTTCGTTGTCATAGAGAGCAAGATCTTCTATGAGTTCCCATGATTGTTCCGCACTTAGATCACGTAGCTTACCACTGGCCGATTGGTCAATGGCTTGCCTCGTGGAGAGATCGATATGGTCATAAAAAATTTGGACTTGGAGCCAAAGATCTATGCCATGATGAGGGACTTTTTGAAGTAAGTCCTTGAAACGAGTCCATGCTTCATAAAGAGATTCATTTTGACGTTGTTGGAACATCAAGATGTCATTTCTAAGCTTAGTAGTTCTCCCCGGTGGGAAAAATTGAGCAAGGAAACGAGTGGTGAGATCATCCCATGTGGTGATGGATCCCGCGGGTAAACGCTCAAGCCATTGACTAGCTTGATCCCGTAGAGAGAATTGGAATAGGCGTAATCGGGTTGTCTCTCTAGTTGCAACATCTAGGTCTATGGAATCTATGATTTTGAGGAAGTCCTTAAGATGTTGGTTTGGATCGAACGAAGTCCATGGAATGCACATCCACTTTACACCAACCGGATGATGTCGGATCGCAAGGGGGTCACATTGGCTCCGATGAGCTCAATGGTGTTTCGGTAGCCTTGGTGGCTAGCTCGGGAATACTCTCCTAAGGTTCTGGGCCTAAGAGGTTCTAGTGGTGGGTTTTGTTGTGTTGGGATGACGGGTTCAAAGATGTTCCCGTTGTCCATGATGTCGGGTGGTGAAAAGTTACGAACAAAGACACAAAGAAATAAGATAGACTAAAGAAACCTAAAAAAATAAAAATAAAATCTTACTAGAAAGGAATCTAGCAAGTAGACCTAATAAAAAGAGATTCTAACCTAGACAATAACTATTCCCCAGGCTGCGGCGCCAAAAACTTGATACGTGGGAATCGCACCAGGCTTTACCTCTCAAGGGATCTTGAGAAGCTTACAACCCCCACCAGGCAGTGTACCTGATCGTTGTAGTATAGTATAGTGACGAGTACCGGGGGATTGATCGTTCAGCTAGGAATAGTGTCGCTAGGATTAGAAAACCTAAATACTAGTTCTAAAGGTGAGAGATGATTCTTTTTGTATTTTTATATTTTTTAGAAAGCAAGTAAAAATCTCGGGTTTGAAGGATTTGGGCGGAATTAGTTGCTAGTCAACTAACCCAATACTAAAGATACAATCAAAATAAAATACTAGAAATGACAGTAAACTAAATTATACTAAGGTTGTGAGCAATGAGTGGAAAAAATGTGTTTACTTAGATTTCATTACTCCCTAGACATCTTTTACATGTTAATTACTTGTTATAGTTGCATGGATGACGGATTGTATTCCTTAATACCATTCATGGGGTATCGCACATAACTCCCCAATTCTATGAGCTCTTATCTCCTCCTATACCATGCCCAGCACAACCATAGGGATTATAAACAGTGGCTCATGCGTTAAATACAACCAATAAAGACCTAGTGCAATAGGTTCATGTTTCCTAAGACGTTCAAGCATGTTACCATTTGGAGATCTGCCAGTTTTCTTAAGCCTAACATATAAATTCATTCATCCAAAACAAGTATAAACAAGTAATCAACACATAATTAACATCTAGGTTTCATTAGATCTAAGCAAACACATGATAGATCTAGCCTAGCATGATGGAATTAAGCCAAGAACAAGATATAGACAACCAACACATAGACATATTGATTGAATTAAAAGAATACTTATCTCAATTACATATGAAAGGTATAAAGGGCTTAGAACCCTTGAAAAACCTGTAAAATTCGCACCAAGTTCGTACTTAGGGTTTCTCCAAAACTTCTCACTTTTTTAATGTGAAAATTAGAAAACTATATATAGGAAAAGGGGTCTGACGGCGTCAAGACCAATATTGTGACGCCGTCACCTCGCCGCCAAAACTCTTCTCGGACTGCCTTGTTCTACTTCTAACGCCGTCATGTATTAGCATTTCCATGCCGTCATGATTTTTACTCTTGACGCCCTACTTCGTGACGCCGTCCAATATGTACTGGGTCATCATGGAATTTACTCTTGAAGCCGTCAGGGTGTTACTCTTGACGCCGTCACCTACTGTTCCCAGCAAGGAAAATTAAGACTTTGGCGTTTTCTTCACTTTTATGCTCCAAAAACGTCCGAATTGCTTCCTTTTCCAGATTTCACTCCTAAAGTACCTAAAATCACAAAAGGAACGATTTAGGGCAATATTTGATCAAATAAATTCAATTTCAGGCTTAAATAACCCTTTAAAAGTGGTTCATTTTTCGCCTCATCAGGCATATACATCGCCCGTGACTTATTCGGATGAAGTAGAAGAGACTTTAGGAACCCCAATAGAGGTAGAACCCTTGGACCAAACACAACTAGAGTATATAGGTTTGAATACTTATAATGATAATCTTACTCTTAGTTCTAGGGAAGTTCCTAGTTTTGATGAACCGGAGCCTCAACCAAAACCGTTACCTAATCTTCCATCCTTGGATGAAAATTTAGGAATTGAAATAGGTTCCGACCCACCCATCAAACCATATAGTCTGGGTAGTCTTGGGATAAAGGTAGTAGACTCTAAGCCTTGTAGAGAGGAAGTTGACGTAGGAGTGGAAAATGACCTTACATGCTTACATCACCCATTTATGATTGATCACAAGAAACATTATGGGTTTAAACCGGGTTTATTAGGTCAAGATGGATCCCCAACTAGTAATCTCTTGAAGTTAATTGAAAATGATCCCTTTCTAGGAGAAAATCTTAATTCACCCATTAACCCGATTGAATTAGGTAAGGTTATGATGATCGGAGCATACCCCTTTGAAAATGTAATTCATCCACCACACTTTCCTCACATGGCATATTTCCACCCTAAGGGTTTGTATCGCTACTTCCACCCGCACTTAATCCTAAGTGTAGGGAAAACCTCCCCTATTTCCGTTAAATAAGGGTAGAGTCAAGCTCGTGACTCGAACAAAAACAAGTGCTTCTTGGGAGGCAACCCATGTTTTGTGTGTTTTTATTTGTTTGTTTATTTGTTTGTTTGATTTTATTTGTTTCCGTATGCATGTTTTATTTTTATTGTTTGTGGCGATCATGTTTCAAAGTAAATTGTGAAAATGCTTTATTTTGTTTTTAACTTCGTCTTAATTGCATATAAAGGTATTTTGCAAAAGATAAGTGTAAGGGGGATCCAAATTTGTTTATAAGAACGAAATTTAGCATGAACCACAACAATAATAAATGGACATGTGTATTAGTACTTGTTAGAGTCAAATGCTTGTATCGAGTCATAATGATGTTTTGCAGGATTTTCCAGGAAGTAGGACGAAGTTTTTCCAGAAATTTTCCTGAAACTTAACATAAGAATTTCTGCAGGTCACTTCTGACGGCGTCACGAGTTTACTCTTGACGGCATCACGTGTAAAAATCTGGAAATTTTACCAGTTTGGTTTTTCTAATGGAGTCTTATGGTTTTTGTGAATTATTAAGTTTTATAATCTCCAGGAAATCTGATAACTTCATTCCACAAGCATTATATCTTATTTTGTTTTCTAGGATTTAGTAACTTATATAGGATGCCGCCGATTTTACGCGAGGTTGTTTTTGTCTATTTTCTCAGGATTTACAGGTTATGTATGACAAGAAGATGATTTATATTCTGGAAGAGAAGCTTTGATTGTTCATTTTCTTGGAGGAAGATTTAACCTGACCACCTTATTATCCATACCGAGCGAATCAGGGTAGTATTTAATTTCATTCTTTTTACTTTTTCACTTTTATTCTTTACTTGAACATTGGGAACAATGTTCATCTTAAGTGTAAGGGGAGGGTAAAATGATGATACCTTACATGTACACTTTCGCTTGAGTTTGTATTGTTTAATGGTAGATGTATAATAAAACTATGAGAAATACTTGTTAGTGCAATTTTAGCGCCAAATTTAAATTTTTTACAATATTTAGGAGTGAAACTTTAGCCATAGCAAGCGTCTCATGGATAAGAGATTGTGTGACTAGCACAAAACTGTATATTCAGAAAAATTTTCCACCCAAATATGTGAGGTTCGCCTTTAGATTTGATAGGAAAAGCATTTATTATTAGTGCTTATGAGTGTACCGGTAGCATTTAGATTCTAGAACTTGCGTTAGTGATGCATCCCGAGACCGCTAGTGAGACTACATTCGTGTGGTAGGATTTACTACATGATAAGAGGCATTAGGATCACCCTTGTGTTAAACCCGTATCATAATTACTTGACCATTTAAGTCATATTACTTGGCTAGTTAAGTCAACTAATTTTTCCCACACCCTTAGCGTTGTACTCATTTTTAGTACACGAAACCCCTAGTACACCCCTCCGAGCCTATCTTTTCGTTTCTAACTTTAAGCATTTTACTTAAAGGAAGAATTTGTTACACCCCACTTAAATGTACACCCAAATCGCCATAGCCTTCCGTGTATGCGCTCATTTTTAGTGCATTATTGTTATTTGTTAAACCCTAAGTTAACTATCTAATTGATTACATGGTTGCTAAGTCGAGTCATATCCTTGTACATATTGTTTTGAGACGATTGGGACTCATGGGTAAGTACTTATTTTATGGAGTAATGGGGAAGAACATCATTTATTACCCCCATATGTATGTTAATCTTAAAAGTACTCCAAGTGTTTTGATTTTCTTAATTCGAGTCAATAGATTAGTTCATTGTAAAGTATGTAAAGATTCAAGTGTAAGGGAAATGTCCATTCCTTATGATGTATTATTTTGGATGGTAGGGTAAGATTGTATGCAAAAAAAAAAAAAAAAAAAAAAAAAAAAAAAAAAAAAAAAAAAAAATCGAAAAATCAAGAAAAAAAAAATAGAAAAAACATACGGACTACCATCCCTTTTTATTCTATGTTAATTTTTATGTTTTTGTTATTTTTCATTTATTAGCTTAAGTCGAGTCTAGTCTTGGCTTAGCAACGCCACATTGTACATGTAATTAACCAAGATTGTTAACTCGCCACCAGTAAAAACTTCTTTTATCCAACAAAACCGTGTATTTCATATCCCTACACCTAACGTTACAACCCTTTAAAAGACCTCTTTGATAGTTTATCCTAGGTGCTTACGCCATGTGGTGGAGGTTTGATCCTTTCCCAAGCCTATGGTAATATATTTTGCTATGACAGGTAGTGAGAGATATCTTCCGTTTCCATATTGTAATTTATACTTTATTACACCCGAGAGATGTGAGTATCTAAACACTATTTGTGAGGTGCTAGTGTATGACCTCCGTGCTTGTCTTTGGTCTTTAGTGGAATGGTTATTTGTTGTAATTACTTTTACATTAGTGTTAAATGACCCCTAACTTGTATTTTGACTAGAATAAAAGCGCATTTGCTTGAGGACAAGCAAATCTCAAGTGTAAGGGTATATGATGAGGCGAAAAATGAACCACTTTTAGGGGGTCATTTAAGCCCGGAATTGAATTTATTTGATCAAATATTGCCCTAAATCGTTCCTTTTGTGATTTTAGGTACTTTGGGAGAGAAATCTGGAAAAGGAAGCAATTCGGACGTTTTTGGAGCATAAAAGTGAAGAAAACGCCAAAGTTTTAATTTTCCTTGCTGGAAACAGTAGGTGACGACGTCAAGAAGAAATTTCTGACGGCGTCAAGAGTAATTTCCTTGACGACCCAGTACAGATTTGACGGCGTGACGAAGTAGGGCGTCAAGAGTAAAATTCATGACGGCATGGAAATGCATAACACATGACAGCGTCAAAAGTAGACCAAGGCAGTCCGAGAAATATTTTGGCGGCGAGGTGACGGCGTCACAAGATTTGTCTTGACGCCGTCAGACCCTATTTCCTATATATATTTTTCTAATTTTCACACATTAAGAGAGAAGTTTTGGAGAAACCCTAAGTACGAACTTGGTGCGAATTTTACAGGTTTTTCAAGGGTTCTAAGCGCTTGATATCTTTCATGTGTAATTGAGATAAGTATTCTTTTAATTCAATCAATATGTCTTTGTGTTGGTTGTCTATATCTTGTTCTTGTCTTAATTCCATCATGCTAGGCTAGATCTATCTTGTGTTTGCTTGGATCTAATAAAACCTAGATGTTAATTATGTATTGATTATTTGTTTATAATTGTATTGGATGAATGAATTCGATGTTAGGCTTAAGAAAACTGGCAGATCTCCAAATGGTAACATGCTTAAACGTCTTAGGAAACATGAACTGATGTGCACTAGGTTTTTATTGGTTGTATTTAATACATGAGCCACTGTTTATAATCCCTATGGTTGTGCTGGGCATGGCATAGGAGGAGATAAGAGCTCATAGGATTGGGGAGTTAAGTGCGCAACCCCATGAATAGTATTAAGGAATACAATCCGTCATCCACGCAACTATAACAAGTAATTAACATGTAAAAGATGTCTAGGGAGTAGTGAAATCTAAGTAAACACATTTTCTCCACTTATTGCTCACAACCTTAGTATAATTTAGTTTATTTTCATTTTTAGTATTTTATTTTGATTGTATCTTTAGTATTGGGTTAGTTGATTAGCAACTAATTCCGCCCAAATCCTTCAAACCCGAGATTTTTATTTGCTTTCTAAAAAATATAAAAATACAAAAAGAATCATCCCTCACCTTTAGAACTAGTATTTAGGTTTTCTAATCCTGGCGACACTATTCCTAGCTGAACGATCAATCCCCCGGTACTTGTCACTATACTATACTACAACGATCAGGTACACTGCCTGGTGGGGGTTGTAAGCTTCTCAAGATCCCTTGAGAGGTAAAGCCTGGTGCGATTCCCACGTATCAGCAAGCGTTTGGCGTATATGTCCACTATATCGAATTATGAACTTAAACCTATGATCTCACCAGCGAAAGCTGACTTTTAGCACGTTTTCTCAGGTAACTAAGTGATGATCTATGGATGCTTGGGATTGGAGGCTTGGCAATGGCACCGGTTTTGGATCTATTTTTCTAAAACTCTGATAAACTATTGTGGACCTATGTTTATTTCTATTGGGTCTTACTTTGGATAATTCTTGGGATAAATGTAAACTTTAAAACCCGTTTTGGTTGTGTTTTTCTTATGTTTACTTTATCTCGTTCTTTCATGACTTTGAATGGATACCAATCCCCGTAGCACCCCGAAAGCTTGTTGAGTCTTCCACTGTATCAAATTTTGGGGGTGTTACAGTAAAAGAGCAGGAAAAGGTACACCTTGGTGCAAAGACTGGGGTAGACATTATGAAAACCGGAGTACCTGGTCAAGAAGGTGCAAAGGGTAATGTTGCTGAAAGGTATAGAGGTAACAGTAATATGGCTGCTTTAGGAGTTGCTGGAGTGATAAAAGAATATGCACATGAGTCATTAACTTTCAGGGATGCAGTTGCTTGTGAGGTAATTTTCAAGTGGATGGCTATAATGAAAGAAGATATGGATACTCGGTCTGGTATGTGTATGCTCAGCAACAGTTTCGGACGAAGCAGTGACGACAGCTTCATGTATTACTGGAATTATGCACCAGGTTTGTTCATATATCTATTCCTCTATATAGATTATATGGGGTTTATTTGCGAAAGCAAGGCTGAGATCTGGGTTATCAAGGGTTTGCTGGATGAAGCAAAGGAAATTATACTTGGTATGGAGATCTTCAGGACTCAAAGTGGTAATACTCTAAGGGTGTCACGATTCAGGTTTTCCAACGGGATGTCGGTTCAGATATTGTTGGGGGTACACTCTACGCTGTCGTTATCATGGAATCGTGATGAAGAAAAGAAGAGTAAGGGGTTATGTATATATGCAGTTGGAAGTCATGAGTATCAAGTGGTCTGCACGAGACCTGACATAACATCTGCGGATGTGGGAATGTTGGATAGGTTTGATCGTGGATTACAGACGGACGTACAGGCTTTTGTGGATTATGACTACGCCATGGGTAGATTAATCACAATGTACGGTTTTATGATACAGGAATGTGCTGTGAGCTGGGAAACTATGTTGCGACACATGATGACTTTGTTAACAACTGAAGCGGAGTATATGGCACTAACTAAAGAATTGAAGGAGGATACGTGGCTAAAGGGATTCTCTATAGAGTTAGGATTTGAGCTAAGGTTAATAGTGGGTATTGCTACTGTTGCCTTGACGAAGGCGGTCCCCGGTCCGAGGTTCCAGCACTGGTTGAAGCTGCTGCGTATCGGAGAAGGCTAACTATTACCACTAAGGTGGTAATTGTTAGAATATTAGTGTGTAATAGTTATGATATAAGTTTAGGGGGTTAATTGTATTTTAGCTCAAAGTTAAGGAGGTTAGTCATGTATTAGGAAAGTTCCTAACCTCCTCAATTGTAGAATCCTTGTTCACCAAGGATTAGGTTTCTCCCCCCTCATTCTCTATAAATAGGGATGAGGGGGTGATGATTTATTTGTACATTCTTTTCTTGCTCACGTTTAATAAACGTTTGAGTGTAAAATATCTCGTGTATGTTGGTGCCACTCGGCATTAAGGGATCATAACCCTTTGCCGAGGTCTTGTTGGAATAGTTCTTGATTCGTGGTTCCGCTCTGAAAATCGGTTTGTTGAATTACTTCCAACAATTTGTTTAGATGTATTTCCAAACACACTCTTAGCTTTTAGAGAATTTGTAACAAGTTAATAATTAACCACCTCTACCAAAAGAAACAATCTGTAACATAGTTTATAGCTTGCCACATATATAATTTTGAGTTTGAATTACTTTATACCAATTGAGTATATTAGTATATTATAATTAGGAGTACATCAATACTGTTAGTGGGCTTATTTGTATTAGATTGGTATTAGTATTTGTGTTATATTTGTATTAGTATAAAATGTTCGGGTATATATATTGGGATATATGTAATCACATAATTCATTATAAATATATCGAGGTTTACAAATACAACATGTTCGCTGAACAATCGCTTAAAACCAAAGTTGAACACAATGAGCCGGAAGAAAACATAAGCCGATTGAATTGGTATGTTTAGTTGTGAAATAATAGGGTGGTAATATTGTGGTGCAGTTTTGTTTTGCTACTAACCTGAACCACATAGTGTACACCCCATATTCCATGCTAATATTGTCACTGTTTGTGATGACTGAAGAGTACAAGTGATCTTTTTTTTCGAATATGTGCTAGAACACGTGAGAATAATGGTGAACACATGAGACTAATGGTATGGATTGTCTTTAGAGATAAACACAATGTTTAACTTTGTATGTCATTGTTTTTGGTCCTAGTTCTTTACATGTTTAGTTAGTATTAATGTTTTTGAATCATAATCTATAGCTTCATGAAGCTAATTATGTAATCCTTCCTAAACCGATAACAGAAAACATTCGTGATGGAAAAAAGTTACTCACATAATTTCGAAAAAGAAATCGGATTACAATAATTTGTACTAAATATGATTCAAGTCACAACCCCGTACGTGCATCCTAACTTATCTAGAAAACTGATTTGAAGTAGGATACAAATATATCAATCATATATGTAGATAATTAAGTAAGAACTAACTTTATACATAAAAGAATGAATATATAAAAACTATCACAAAACTTGTGGTTCTAACAAGAATGCTAGGCCATCCTCCAAAAATGCTGAACTTATGATAATTGTAAGGAGTCGAGTTATATTACAAACCAAACATTCCTCACATACCAAGGGACTCATCCCCACCATCCATCTAAAAAGGAAATCAACAGTTGAGATTAAAAACATTTTATTATTTTACCCATTTTTTATAATTTAAATATCTCTTAAACCATTAATCGTTAAGCGAAAATAATTACACCATCGTGACGGGCATTTAATTATCTTTCTATAGACGGGCACTTTGATATACTTTTGAAAAGAAAAAAAAAATCATTTTTTTCACGTTTTTTTTTTCGTGCCAGAAAAAAATCATATATGATATTGTATATCATATATGATATGTAATATCATATATGATATTATATGTAATATCATATATGATATTACATATAATATATGATATGATATGTAATATCATATATGATTTTTTCGGCCACGAAAAAAAACGTGAAAAAAACGAAAAAAAAAATTGTCGAAAATATATCAATTAGCCTATCTATAGAAAGATAATTAAATGCTCGTCGTAACGGTATATGTTTTTTCGTTTAACGATTGACGGTTTGAAAGATATTAATATTTGAAAAAAAATGATGAAAGTAGGTTTTTTAAATTGTTGGGATTAATTTCATCCATTAGATCAAATAAAGATGGAGAGAAGATGAAGGGTGGAGATTAGTCCCTTGATATGTAAAAAAAAAGTTTGGTCCTCAAATGATCTTATATCAATTGTTAAGTAGTCACTAAGTAATCACATACATCACTTTTGTTTATCAGCGACCATTGTCTATGTATACATAATAAGCACAAACTAAGCAATTTAGTTGCAGACCAAAACTAATAATTTGTATGCTAAAACTAAGTATAAATAGTTAGACTTTATAAGGTGTGTATTTTAGTTGTAGAGAAAATGAGTTGAGCATTATGGAGCAGCAGAGAGAGAGGATGATATTACCAAATTAGTTCAATTATAAGATCCCGGTGTCTGTCTTTGATTTCAAACTTAGGATATTCATACGAAACTTATGCATTTAACAAATAAAAACATTTCTCAATCAAGTGATTTAACATTTGCATTTTTGCTTATTTGTGTTTAGGTTTATGCATTGTTATAAGTAATAATACACAATTAAAAATGTAAGAAAAAACCTTGTGCATGTACGGGTATTATAGCTAGTTTTTTTATATGCCATCTCGTAAAAGTTTTTTTATCTAGCATCTCGTGAATTTCGTTTTACCTTGAACGCTTCCTTGTCCTCAGGTATCCACTTGGTAAAAGTTTTTTCTATCAAGCATCTCGTGAATGTCTTTTTACCTTGAACGCTTCCTTGTCCTCAGGTATCCACTTGCATGAGTCTCCTCATCTCCAAATTCATTCAAATACTTCTTTATGTAATATGTCATGTCACCTATCATTTTCTAACAATAATGACTTCACCATCTTTAAAAGATGCTGATGGACACAAGGTAATAATTCAAGCAACATGATGAATAGATACAAATGGGGTTAAAGAGAAATGACACCGTGTCGTTGAAAAAGAGATCTCTAACAAATATAAGAGAAGACTTTAATTTTAAGGCAAGAGCAGTGTTTTGAAACCCGGTTCGGTCAGTTGAACCGACTGAACCGTTTTTTGTCAAAAAATGGCTAAAATAAACCGGTTCTTCGAGGTATGAAAATCGAGTTTGACCCGCCGAGTTTTATGTGAGCCAAGTCAACTCGCTTCACTAAAGTTGGCCGTGTTTGATATTCTCTTTTAACTTTATTATAGAAAATATATATGATGAGTTTGCATTGATCGTGATGATTAATAATAATGTTTTTAATTTTAAAAACTTGTATTCTTGTTAAATTGTATGTATTTTGTGTTATATAATATATATTTTGGAATTGAATTTTTAGGTTTTATACATGTTTGATATTAAATATTGAAGGTTTATAAGTGTTTGATGAGTCGAACTATTTCAATCTAATTAGATTAAAAACTGGGTTGATTTGGTAGTTGAACGAGTGACCCAATGATCCATTCACTCAATCAGATCGATTCAAAACTAGTTTTTAAAACATTGTGCAAGAAAACTATCTAGAAAAACATTAGTACGTAACTACATATATAATGGAACTATTAATTGAGTAGTTTGCAATATTGATAAACGTGGTTCAGGTGTACCTTTTTCTGTTTGGGATGATACGAATTTGTATATTATGACATCGTGATCAAATTTATTGTTACATCAGTATCAATATATTTACTTCATTCATCAAACCAATCACTAGACACACGGTGACTACTAAAAAACCATACAAAAATATCATGCTTAAACACAAACAAATCTACAATATGCTCACACACACAAAATAACCAAAATTTCATTTGTTTAAGAAAGTAACAAGACCACCTAAAAAATTGCTTTGTCCACGCGTGAACAATACATGTCGTTATGGTTTGGTTTTTGACGCGTCATGAGCACCTTTCATGCCTGAAAAAAACGCCTCGTAACTACCGGTTTAACCACCTAGGTTCTAAATATTGCTATATATAGTTGTTTTTCAGTACTCGATTTACCAATATATATTATAGATATTTGTTGTCTTAAGATCGAAATGTTGTTTGTTATATAATTTTACTCACTCTACAAATTAAATACATGGAAACTGTTTTTATTTAATAATTTGTATGAAAGTCGTTTTAAGTCGTGAAATATTTATAATTGACGTGAAATATTAATTTATATGTTTGGTAATATCTATATTTATATTACTCCTAACAAATTTTAATAAGTTGATGTATTTATAAATTGACGTGAAATATTAGTTTATATGTTTGGTAATACTGCACTTAATATATTCGAATGTCGGTATACATTCATGGTCGGAGACAAGAGGGGGCACAGGCCACATGCCTTTTAGCGAAAAAAGTTTGTAACGTAAAATTTTTAAAAAATTTGGCTCTTTTTTTAGTTGGGATAATTCCATATATACCTAAAAGAAACTTCAAAATTTCATATTTAATCAAATGACAAGTTTTCAATGCATGAATACAATGCTTTTAAAACATATGTTGGGGAAATATGAAATTATGGTGTTTATTTTGGGTATATATAGAATTGCCCTTTTGTAATTTGCCCCCCATAAAAACTAATTTTTAGAGTAATTTCTAAAATTTGTCAAAGTGTACCTCGAACAAAATTTTCTTGCTCCGCCACTTTAATACATTATTACATGCCTCATGGTTGTAATTACGTCACCTTTACGACATTCAAATAGTTCTACAATTTGACTATAAGTATGTCAACATGTATCCTTTTCTTACTTGCATCACCATAACATAACATGGAACAATATAGCGTTGTTACATCTTATGCACTTGCGTGGCTAGCCACGGTGGTGCTCATCCTCTTTGCCCGTCACTTCCGTCGTCCCACCACCAAGCTCAACCTACCCCCGGGCCCGAAACCATGGCCCGTTATTGGCAACCTTAACCTCATGGGCTCACTTCCTCACCGTTCTGTCCATGAACTTTCTAAAAAATATGGTGAAATCATGCACCTTAAATTTGGTTCAAAAAATGTCATCATAGGCTCCTCTGTCGAAATGGCTAAAGTATTTTTGAAAACAATGGATGCCAACTTTGCTTGTCGTCCAAAACACGCCGCTGGAAAATACACTACTTATAATTACTCCGACATCACATGGTCTCTTTACGGACCTTATTGGCGACAAGCACGTAAAATGTGTGCTGTGGAGCTTTTTAGCGCGAAAAGGTTGGATTCATATGAGTTCATTCGAGTGGAGGAAATGAAGTCGCTTTTGAAAAAGGTTAAAGAGATGTCGGGTGAGGAAATTGTGTTAAAAGAACTATTGGCGACCGTGAGTTTGAATGTGATAAGCCGAATGGTGTTAGGGAAGATATACTCAAACGATGAAAAAGAGGGTGAGAAAACGATTGTGAGTGGCGAGGAGTTAAAGAAGATGATTGATGAGTTGTTTTTGTTAAATGGAGTGCTTAATATTGGAGATTGGATACCATGGATGGGTTTCATGGATCTTCAAGGGTACATTAAAAGGATGAAGGCCATAAGTAAGAAGTTTGATCGGTTTCTTGAGCATGTATTGAACGAGCACGATGCAAGGAGGAAGGCGGAAGGGGAGAGTTTTGTCCCGAAGGACATGGTTGATTTATTGTTGCAGATTGCTGATGATCCAACCCTCGATGTTAAGGTCGAGAGACATGGTGTAAAAGGATTCACTCAGGTATTTTATATTATGTTACATGTCACTTTGAATGATTTCAAATATATATATGAAATATGAGACATTAGGAGTTCTTATATATGTTTTTAAATCTGTCTTTTTACAGGACTTGCTAGCAGGTGGGACGGAAAGTTCAGCAGTAACAGTGGAATGGTCAATAGCGGAACTCCTAAAGAAGCCGGAAATATTTGAAAAGGCAACGAAGGAGCTAGACCGAGTGATAGGTCGAGACAGATGGGTTGAAGAAAGAGACATGCCAAACCTACCTTACATTAGGGCAATTGCTAAGGAGACAATGAGGTTGCATCCTGTGGCACCGATGTTGACTCCTAGAAGGACACGAGAGCATTGTAAAGTCGATGGTTATGATATTCCAGAAAACACTCTAGTGATGGTTAGCGTATGGAACATAGGAAGAGACCCCGACTTGTGGGATAAACCTGAAGAGTTTTGTCCCGAGAGATTCATTGACAAGGACATCGATGCAAAAGGTAATAGCTTTGAGTTACTGCCGTTTGGTGCAGGGCGAAGGATGTGTCCTGGTTATAGTTTAGGACTAAAAGTGATCGAGTCAAGCTTAGCTAACTTGCTTCATGGGTTTACTTGGTCATTACCCGGTGCAATGTCGAGAGAGGATTTAGTGATGGAAGAAATATTCGGGTTATCGACTCCTAAAAAGATCCCGCTTGTCACCGTTGCTCACCCAAGGCTTCCACTTGATATATACTCTTTGTGATCATATTTAAGTCTCTCTTTCAAGTTGGTACAATAATCACATCATAACATGTTCTCCTGTACTAGTTTATTCACAAGCTAGTGGATGAATAATCGTTTTATTATGTCAGATGTTACCCAAGCAGAAAGTCCACTTTCAGTCGACTTCGTGCTAAATTTATACCGCGTTTGATTATATCCTATTCATTGTTTAGTCATTGGTCAATTGTATTATAAGTTAATTAATTAATATGATTTAGTTACACATTAATGTGATTCATTTAATTAGTATTGTTTGTAATGCATCTTGATGAGTGATGACGTATGGTCCGGGAAGGATATAATGGAGGAGTCTGGCTGGAGCTGGACATATCCGGGCTGGAGCAAGTCCCTTCCGGGGCTAGAGCAAGCCCCTTCTGAGGCTAGAGCAAGACCTTTCCGGGCATGACATAAGCAAGTCCCGTCTAAACTGTTTCCGGCCTAACCTGCTTCCCGCCTAAATGTGTTGCTATCGCGACTCAGGACCACCAGATAACGACAATGAAGCATATTTACAAATAGGGGTGCATTTACCACTCTCAACGATATAATCTTCTCTCTCACCAAACACACACATACTTCTCTACTTATACTGACTTGATTGTCGGAGGGTGGTTCCGAGGCTTCGGCCTCGGGACCCCTTCTAACCGGTTTGTTTCTGGTACTACAACAGATCTCCATGCTCGGGATGACGTGGAACGGCACAATCTATCGTCAAGACTAGCCCGACAGATTTATGCTTCTAACACATCTTATTTTTATAACATGCGACACATGAAAGTGGACACAAATATAAAAGGAAAATTTTTTAAAAATGTATCATACTTGTCAAAAAAATGATTTTTGTGTAGCGAACAATTTTTTTTCTTTATATGTGTACTGAACTTTCATTCTTTGGCCTTTTTGATGTACTTTTGACATTTTTACCCCTCAAATTATTATAAATCCAAGGGCAAAAATGTCACGAAAGTACATCAAAGTGAAAGTTCAGTACATTAAAAAAGACTGAATAGTTGAGTTTAAGGGAGAGAAAAAGATATTTTTTTGTACAGTACGCGAAATTCATTTTTTTGACAAGTATGGTACATTATTAAAGATTTTTCCCAATAAAAATCAATATGAAGACTTGATGTAGATGCCAAAAAGAGGTTTTGATTAAGACACTTTTTTGTTAAAGCTAGAGGGAACATATTGTTATGGAAGTTGCTATCATATCAGATATTTTATAATAGAGGAATTTCTTTTAGAGCATTAATTACACTAAAAACTTAAAATAATATAAAATAATAAAGCATCAATTACAAACAAATTAAACATAATTTTCTAACATTAAATAACTCAAAACTTAAATTTTAGAATTACATATTATAAAACTTATGATACAAATATTTACTCCATTCATTAACATAATTTCATGTAATACATTTTATAAAACATTATGTAAAATTAACTTTTGCACAATTACATACATAAATTAACTGGTTAATAAATCAATTAATGCAGTTATTAAAACTTTCATTACATAAAAAAAACAAAATATCAATTATATTGTACAATTAACTTAAACAAGATTCATGCATTAAATGTCACTAAAATACTTAAAACTTAAAATTAAATAATACAAATAATAAACATATCATACAAACCATTCAAATACAAAAACAACAATTTAAGGAATATAAATAATAAAGCTAAATTATAAATATTTTTCTTTATATTTTATTCTACTACACATATTTCTAATCCAGCCTAAGTTTGTTAAAAACTAAACGTATATAAAACACGGTTCGATTGGGGTAACTGCTGATATTTAAAAATAAAAACCGGAATCGAACTTCGCTAAGAGGGTTTATCTGATTCCTAGTTTTTTCGGATTCGATTATTTGGTTATCTTTTTTGTGGTTCGGATTGAGCTGGTCGACACGGTTTGTCGGTTTTACAGATTTTTTTAACACCTGTATCCATAAAACTTAGCTTTATATAAATCATATAGATATTTTGAACGACGAAAAAACAATGCTCACTAAAATATTTGTTATCACAATTGTATAATGAAAAACTTTGTCATTAATTAAAGAATTGAAATACGTCACATGAATATTTTGATATACGTAAATTTATGGTTAAAAAACATAACAAATTAGAATACATTGTTTACCGGAAAATTTTATTTCAAGGTACCCGATGTTTTTATTTCAGAGTAGCCGCCGCCACAACACACGGAGAAGATGTCATAGCTAGACTCATGTGATAGATTTGCTGTCAAGCAAAACAGGAAAGTCTAGAAAAGGAGAGAAAGTGGATCCACGAGGAACACGAGGATGTGTTTGAAATCAAGCATAAACATGACAAAACATATGCACATATATATTGCAATGATAATAGACTCGATCATAGGTGTTTATGGGTCGTGTTCATCAACTTATTTAAGGATACATGTACAATTTCGATGCATTTGGGTACCTAACAATTAAGTTGGTAGAAATGCAACTCTTGATTATGTATTTTGAATGCAAATTTTAATAATTATGCATTTAGATCTTATTCCGATAAACACACATTTTCTTCTTAACAAATAAAATGTTTTATATTCTTTGATGACATTGAAAAACCAACAAAATCTTTAGTATTAGTTGTACATTTTGAAAGCGTTGATATCACTATGTAACCGTGCAACATTTTTTTTAAACAAATAATGTGATACAACATAAATTGTATAGCAAAAACACTCAATTCATACACTTTATTTTCTTAAATATAATTAACTTTTAAAAATTTAATGAAAGAACAAAACAAGACAAAAACATTTAAGTACCTCACTAGTCATTATCTTTTATATAATAAAATAAAACCCTTATTGAGAATTTTGCATTTAAAAAAAATCAATTCATACCTGATTTAGTAATAATTTTATTAAAAAAAAGATTATTTTCTTATTAGGTAATATTTTATATTTATCCATAACAAAAGTAGAAAATAAATACAAAAAATATAGATAAGATATTCAAAAAAAAGATTATTTATTTTATATTTATCCACAACAGAAGTAGAAGATAAATACAAAAAATATAGATAAGATGCAATTAACAATAGGATTAAATTTTTTAAATAATTATTTCAAAAAATTTAAAAAAAAAAAAAAAAAAAAAAAAAAAAAAAAAAAAACGCGCGTGCACGGGCATTATAACTAGTTGTAATATAACAAAAGATCTAACAAGTTATAATAAACGTGCTCGTGGCCATCTCCCAACCCACACAAAAAACCTCCTTATCTTTCCCGGCCTTTTGAAAAAGTCAAAAAAACAACTTCAAAGCTCTTTTGTTCAACTTTACTCACTTTATTTCAACGCCGGCAAAGATAAAACTTCTAACTATAACTATAAAGCTCCTTTGTTCAACGCCGGCAAAGATAAAACTTCTAACTATAAAGCTCTTTTGTTCAACTTTACTCACTTTATTTCGTTTATTTGGTTTTAAAGAGGGGGGGGGGGGGGGGGGGGCAAAATGACAATAAACATGATACTCTTTGAAAATTTTACACTACGCCAGAAAGTTAAGAGGGGGCACGTGGGTGGAACCAAGATTTTTAGTTTACTTTTATAATTAAACCTAACATTTATGCAAATATATATAGTTTACTTTTATCTTCTATCACAACTCAATTCCAAGATAGATATCCAAAACAACGACACATTCTTAATACGACTCAAAGATATCCTAAACATAACTTTCACAATACTTATCCTAACACATAAACAAAAGATAATTATCCCATAACATAGTCTTTGTGCCACGTTGGGATGGCCGTGACCCTTTGTAGCTCGAACTCGTCCTACTATACACCTTCCATGACAGTCGTAACAGTTAGGAATCCAGATTTTGGAAATTCTACATCCAGTCGTTTAAAAGGATTTCTGACATCTTTTTAAAACAAAAGTGTTACTTCAATGTGTCGTGCATTGAATTATTTTTTTAAAATAATTGTGTATGAATTATGGGTTTTGTGAAGTGGACAACGATTAATAATAACTTCGACAAAAAAATAGGGTCCTCTTGCTTTAATTCGTATAATGACGTGGAGGGCCAGTGTGCCATGCAAATTCACGTTGTTACACTGTGCATGTAAGTGTGTTTCACAAATATAATTACGACACACGTACGTTTTGAAATTGTAGTCATACAAGTCGAGTAAACAACGTTTGTGTGATCACTGCTTTCTCGTATATATAGCAGCCAACTCTTACATGCGTGTAATTTGGTTTAGACAATTAGACCGACAAAACTACGACTTATTGGTGTGAAATTAAAATTGTTTTCTTTATATAGTAATTAAGTTAGTAACCAACTCTGCTTTTGAGTTCTATTTTTAATATGTCTTCAATTAAGTTTATTAGGCTGGGCATAGTGGCCCTCAGAAACTCGATCGAGTGTCGAAGACGACCGATTTGCAAATCGATTGAGCCCACTGTGAGGCTTGGTTGGAAGATCGGTCGTGGAGCAAAAAACTTGACTATCGGATGTAAATTCGACCGAGATTGAAACAACAAAAACGTTCCACTTTACTAGCTAATTCCCTTTGAAACTTTAAAAAAACTTGACCATTTGTATTTATTAAATTTGACCGTTTGTATAATATATATATATATATATATATATATATATATATATATATATATATATATATATATATATATATATATATATATATATATATATATATATATGGGAATATATTAACTACAATTTATTGTAGCTAATTGGCTACAATCTTAAGCTATAAAATGTGGGTCCCTGATTTTTATTTGGGTCCTGATTCTTTTATGTGGGTCCCTGATTCATTGATAGTGTAATTTTTGTGAAGGCTTGTAGCCAATTGGCTACAAAAATTGTAGCCAAGATATCCCATATATCTATACTACTTATAATGCATATTGTACCTTCTCTCTTATTAATTTTTTAAGATTTCCTAAAATAGATTTTAAGTAAATACAAATAAAAAAGCTTTGTGTACAATTAACTTTTGCACAACTAAATATATATAAATTGATTGGTCAACAAATACCATTAATGTAGTTCTTAAAATACCCCTCAAGTGAAAAATACATATTATTAAACCTATTGTATAAACCATCCACTTTCCGGTTCATATTAAAGATCATGATTTATGGTATACAACACAAACTAACATAATTTTCTTATCAATAACTCGAAGTGAATCACATCCCATATTAAAGAAAATAGAAGAACATCACACATATATCTTCCTTTGTTGCTTGCATTTTTCATCGACGGCAAACAAGAGAAATAAGATTCATCATTTGCTTGGAATTTAAAAACCTTCATCGAAACTCAAACAAGAACAATATTCGAAACATAAAACTATAAAAGGAAAAGATCTCAGATTCTAACTTGTTCTCAAATCTTTAAAAGATTAACAAGTTTTGTAAACCCATCATATATTTCTAAGAAGTATCACATCTTTTCAATATACGAAAACTTTAAAGAAGGAACTAAAACAAATGTGTTTCACACTTTCTTTGTTTGTTGTGTTTTTGTTTCTAGATCTTTTCAATATACGAAAACTTTAAGCACAAGATTAAAACGGTGCGTCTGTGGTGTCGGTTTTCGTAACAGAAAGAAAACACGAAAAGGTTTTAGTTCGGTGTGTTTTTGTTTGAGCAGATAAAAAGACAAAAGCGAGGATTTTTTTTTTTTTTTTTTTTTTTTTTTTTTTTTTAAGATCTGCTTGTTGTTTGTGAGAAAAGAAAGAAGTGTGACTGTAATGAGAAAAATTAGGGTTTAGAGTGGGAGTAAGTTTAGGGTGTGAGGTTATGTAAATGTGAATATTAAGGTAGTATAGAGGACAATTGTTGGGCTTATTAAAATTCAATCCGAAATTAATATTGGGCTTTGAGTTCAAGTCTTTATCTATATTTATTGTGTCAACAAAAGTTGCACAATTTTGTTATATTTATTTTATGGAACATATTTAACTATCGTAAAAAATAATGATCGAGTACCTATTAACTCCATAATACTATTCGTATTTTTCACCAAAAACATATAATCGAAAAATATTAGTTGCCGCAAATTTTAATTACATGGTACCTGCCGCTGCAACGCGCGAGTACCCTGCTAGTATATATATATATATATATATATATATATATATATATATATATATATATATATATATATATATATATATATATGTATATGTATATATGTATATATATATGTATATGTATATATGTATATATATATATATGTATACTAGATTTCGAAGCCCGCCCGATGGGCAGGCATGACTTGTAAATATTCTTCGGATTGTATTAGGTCATGAAAAATAATGCATATATACAATTTAATTATATTTATAATAGGATTATTATTATTATTATTATTATTATTATTATTATTATTATTATTATTATTATTATTATTAATCTTTTTTAGAGTAAATTTCGATGGTATTTTATTCTTGTATTGTACCCATCATTAATACTTCAAGTATACTTGAGGGAACCGAAGTCACTCCTATTTCAAGTCTTTGATCTCCTGTCCTTTCCAGTAGTATCGCTGCTGTCTTTTTTGCGCTTTTGTTGGCACAAGTTATTAGTATCGTTTTTTTTTTTTTTTTTTTTTTTTTTTTTTTTTTTTTTTTTTAACTTAAAATTTTTTATTTTATTTGTGTGTATGTTTCTGTATAAATTATTTTGTCATTATTTTGTATACACTGTGGTTTTATTAGAGTTTTGGCTTAATTGGCAGGCATGACTTATAATTATATATAAAATTGTTTCTCGAATTTTTTTTTTATACGTAAAATAAATAATGAATAAGTCAAATATGTTGAAAGCAATAAATTGAAAATCATAAAGATATTTCTCTTGTATTAATATATAAAATAACAATCATAAGTATCATAATAAATTAATTACATAAGGGTTATTCATATGTGAAATAAAACCTCTTTGTACACGACATTTGTTGGTGGTTAGCGTATTCGCCATCTCTATCACAACAAAGAATCTTCAAACATTTTTTCATTTTCACCCTTGAACAGCAACATACCCACCCGATGGGCGGGTTCGCTTCATATCATTGTTTGGCAAAATCTAAATAGACGTAAGTAAATAATGTGCTAATCGTATGACTAACCTGTATACAGTTGAGTATGGTTATATGAGAAAATGTTTGTTTACTTATATGATAAACAATTCATCATATTGCATATGCTAACACATCATATATTACAACAGAGCATTAACAATCTTATCTTTAAGTAATCGCCTTGAGCATGGTTAATTATTGAATCGAGTATAAGCACTTGCATCAACAAATATCAACTTTGGTGTAGACTGTAGTTCTCCAACTGTAATATAAAGTCTTCTAGATATCTGAAAGATAAGCTTAAGAGGTATAAAATACTCACTAACAACTCAATAGTACAATATAACAAATAGAGAACACTATGATCTAAGTTAAAACTACATGGTTAGTGGTCATGGTCTCATATTATTTGTATGACATGGTATAATAAATCTATCATCGTTGCATAAATCTCAGAAAAAACATATGTAGAGTTAAATCACAAGAAGAATGATTATTATAGTAAATTAACGCAACTAATTAAATATGTATCACTGTTGCACTTTTTTATAGCCACATATAGGTGTGTCAAAAAAGTTGACCTGAACCCCATTAAGCATATTCGGTCGGGTTACTCGGGTCTATTATGTTAATCATATCTTACTCATATTTGGGTTGACCCGAATCCAAAATGACTCGACCCAATTAGAGCCTACCCCAATAGACCCGAGCCCGGGATCTTAATAGGGTCATGTTATGGCATGTTTTTCTTACCTCAACTCGAACCGACTAACACCTCTAGACACATACTTCCAAAAAAATTTAAGAACTTCCTAAATTTCACCTGTAAGTTGCAATTCCCCCTTATTTAAAATAGAAGTTACATACCTCAAATGGAGTTGCATTAGTTGGAGTTGAAATATAAGAAGAGTGACCATTTGTTCTTTCTCATCATTAAGTGAATGATCCTCCCATTGAGCATTAGCTGAGGTAGCTTTTTTGCTTTAAGCAGAATGTGTCATCGGGGTTCCATACTTACGAATCCTTTCCAGTGTTATAATACTTTGTAAGTTGATTCAATGTTCCACATTTCAGCTACTAATATACATTATAAAGACATCATAAAGGAGTTAAGGTAAATAAATTTAAATCTGCCATAAAAATACAAAAATTAAAAAAAAAAAACTTATATGTGACCATCTATATCATCTGTTTGCGTTAATGGGAGTTGCTTTTAAGTATATAGCTCGATAAGATTGATGATGGGAGCAAATGTTGACTTTTTCGTTCTGTTAGTTTTGAGCATATAAATTGGTGCTTTTCTATGAGTTTTTGTGCTAGAAATAGTGGTGATTCTGTGATTTACCAGTGTCCAAGGTCCATCCTGAAAGTTCCCATTTAGGTAAATATTGAGCTCTATGTAATCCTTACATTTCAAAAACATGAAGTGTAAGCATATAGTTCAAAATTTTCAGTAAAATATCTAAATATCAGACATTGACATGCAGTAAATTAAATCTCAATGATCCTCCAAGTAAAATAAATGTTCAACTCAAGCTCATCACAAAATTATGAAACCACATATCTCAACAACCCATTTCAATAATGTTAATATACTAATGTATTGAATTTTCACCTAAAATCATAACTTTTTTTTTTAGCCATCCTTTAAGCAATCCCACATGACTATTAAATGTAATTTAATTATAAAATTAGTAAAATCAAACATCTGCAAATTAGACTAATGTATTAATCTTCTGCTAAAAGATCAAGACATTCATATACTACTAATGTACTTATTGTTTCCGTATAACAGGTATATTGGATTCAGAAGTTCTCTAGTCTCGATTAAAAGTGTGACTATAATATATAATAAATAGTCTCGATTAAAATCGTGAGTATAACATATATATCAAAAATTCAAAATCATCTAGTTATATCAATATAAGAGGTATGTTGGACACATAAATTCTATAAGAATTGTAGTATTTTAATAAGTCGAATTCAAGAATTTATATGTGTTTACCAGCTTCTGTTGCATTTCACTTGCCTTTGTAGACTCTTCACTCATTCATTGTTTGCTCACTTATGAAGCAGGTTCTCCTTCCTAAACCAATTACTAAGCTCATCAACAACGCTGTCTTAAAATCGCAACCATCAGCCGTACGATAATTCTCAGCAACTCTAACTGGTACCGAAATAAACTTTTTTACTTTGGTTTTTTATTCATTGCGAGCTTGACCTGCATCAAACACATTTTTCAAAAAGCTCTGGGGATGTTTGGTGTGCTGGTGCAGAACACCTTTTTTAAAAAGTAGATTTAGAAGTTTCAAGATCGCAAACAATCACCTTTTGTGCAAATCGTTCGTGAGAACTATTTTCGTGATATGTGTTTTGCAGAGGCACTAATAATCAGATAATAACCCACGGAATGCAATCCCAAACACCCCTTGCTATTTTCAACAACTAAGTAGACAATTAACTATTGGACATAGTGGCCACGCTATGGTGTTTGCATCCTTCAATTATACTTTCGTGTACATAATAGTAATAACATAAGCACAGTTATTCCATAAGTGAAAGGGGCATACCACTTAAGATTCACAGCCGCTTATTAAAATCATCATGTTTATAAAACCAAATTCTAGCATCAGGGGATGTCTCATTAAGTGAGTAGTAGCTGTCGTGAAGTTGCACTGTGGTAGACGACACCTGCTTCACAAAAGGAGGCAATAGGGTGTTCAACTTGGTAGGAGAGTCAGCAACCTGAAATCATGTCACCATAGAATGAGCATCAAGACCATGTAACAACAATTTTCACTTTATAATGCTAATCCAAACACCCCATTAACTAATTATCTATGTAAAAACAATTTTGTGTAAAAACAACTTTGAGTAATTGAATCAAATAGCTTTTTTAACGTGTGAATTAAATTAAGTGTAGAATTGCATACTCAGATTTGTGTTAACAAACCCTCCATATAATCTACTGCTGAGACTTTTATTAGTGAGAAAGATATTCAAAATAGGTTCTTACCACTCCTGCAACCCCTGCCGTTATGGCCATTGGTGCAGTAACTGCACTTAATCCAGAAGCACACACCACGGGGATCTTAACAACCCTGATTAACTGAATATGCTGCTGCCAGTGTCGAACTCGCCTAAATCAAGTCAAAGTTAAAAGTAACTAATAAGAAATCTGAATAATCATTTACAGAAATCATGTTTGGGATGTGACATTGGATGGTACTGAAATCGCTCATAATGAGCATTCACAAAAACTGGTATACTATTAAGCAGCAAAAAGAAACTCACTGATGATGTTCAGGGGACGTAATGAAATTATCATGACTATCATCAGTCACCGCGGAAATTATAACCGGCTGCTCCAAAGTCTCGGTTGTCTTTGGGCTTTCCAATGTGAATAACAATTTGGACTTTGGATAGTGAATTGCAAATAACTTTTCCCAAGATCTCAGCTTGGTGGTTAGCTAGGCGAGCCTGCTACTTTAGGCTGGTTGAATATAATCATTATCCTTTTTTCTCGCAAATTACAGATAAGTAGCGTACCGTCTGTGTTCATGTCGACCCATGTTGTTCCATTGTGTTCATAACCCAACTTTAGGCTGGTTCGATATAATCATTATCCTTTTTTTCTTGCAAATTAGTTAAGTAGCATGCTGTCTGTGTTCATGCCGACCCATGTTGTTCCATTGTGTTCATAACCCGACAGCTCGCACGAAATCTCTATGGAGCAGGTCTTCCTGAAACAACAATTTAAATGCATTTAATGAAAAAGATGCAAACAAATAAACATAGCTATATCATAAGTAGTATCTACGTCCAGTTAACCTGAGTATTTTACTTTCTAAAGTGCAAAAGTATAATGCAGCCTCTTGCCTTATTACAAACTGAAGCAAACCAAACATCCAAGTAAAAGTGATTCTATAGGCGAACTTTAATAACACGTAAAACCTTTATCTCTATACAAATTGTTTCAAACAATTATGCACGACCAGTTGCCAGCTTCTCTCCTCAAATAATAAAAAGGTCAAGTAACTTCTTTACTTTTAGCTACATTGATATTATAATGAGATGTTAGCCAAACACCCTTAAAGTAGTTTATCCAATATAATAAAATTTACATTCTTTTTTAAATTGGTTAACGAACACACCATATACTTTTCACAGAGTTGGTCAAAGGGTTAGTAATTTAGACTTTATGCAATTTTACACGTTCGCTTAATTCCAGCAAAAACCCAACCCAATTCGACCCTTTCATTAGTAATGAGTAGAAAATTAATTTTTCAAATGAGTATATATGCAGTGAATTATAAACTATTTGATAACTGGAACATGAGACACTAATTAAAAGTACCTGGTCACCAGAAATTTTTCTCCAGAAACTTTTGAGATACATACAGTTCAGCAAACACCTGTTGTAACTCTTAGGTGAGACCCGTTGTCACAGCTATTTGACTATTGAATAACCTGTTTGTTGCGCATAGCAATGATGATAGTTATTTGCAGCAGTGTTTTGAAATAAATAACAACAAAGTTGGTTAAAGGTGTTACCTGTAGCGACATCCACCATGTGGTGCAGCACCAAACTCAAGGTTCTTTTGTGTTGTATTAGGTAATATGAATTAGATTAAATCATGCCTAAGAGCACCCGCTGGACAAAACTTAAGCAACACCCACAAAGGTGTCAAGACAAATATTTGTTTAATTGTGTCTGAACATCTGAGAACTCCTTAGCCCTTTCATCTTTCTGGTTCAACAATTGTTCTAGAGCAGGTGCAATAGCCGCAAGTTGCTCTTTGATGGTTTCTAAAGTCTTCTCACCAAAAGATTTCTCTCCAAGGGATTCCAGAAGAGTGGCGAGTTCAAGTTTAGCATCAGTAAGTGCCTGAAGAAAGTGTGATCTTGACTTTATAGCCTGGTCAATTTTCCTCTTGTAATTGTCTAAACACTCTTGATCATTCTGAATAAGAATATTATCTCTAGATATTGATGCTGCATCTACTCTAAATTCTATAAGGCTATGTTCCATGTATCATCGCCTGCCTATATTTTTCCATCTTGCTCTGAAAAGTTTTAAAAAAAAGAGCACTACACTAAGATTGATCAGTTGTACTTGTAGCACCCACAGTCATAGTGCTTGGCCCAACCACATATTTAGGTCCAGCTGAGGTACCCCCATTTCCCTTCAGACTTGTGTGGCTCAATCAGACATACTCCGCCATCTGTAAGTCCCAAAGAATACTTATTGGGTTCAGACGGATGCGCAGCAACCAAAAGCGGGAACAACCTTGAACTGCAAATCGTAACAGAAACACGGAACTATATAACATATGAAACCATATCATTGGAAAATACTCATGTTGGATTTTAAGGAAGATATGCAGTGGAACTGATACGACAATGCAAGGCTGCATTGGAGGATTATAATATGAAGTATATATTTATGACTAAGTCAAGCATTATACATATAAATGGATGACTTGAACAAATAAGAGAGGTAACCATAACAGAACTTTGTATGAGTTATTCGATACTGTAATACGAAGTGTAAGTTATGATGACTATTGTTTTTAATGGTTGTTAATCCATATTTTCAGGTAATTGAAAAGGAGGCATTAGAAATAATTCTTTTGAAGCTTAAGGTATGTACCTGTATAGAGTTTAGCATAGTATATGTCAATGATAATTAGTTTACCTGTTTGTATTTAAGCACAACCATATGTATACATGGCATAT